>CAJNSZ010001023.1:0-38640 GCA_905329745.1 Rotaria sp. Silwood2 | reverse complement strand
GGGGCGCCGTCCCCCTCGGCCCCCCCCCCCTGCGTACGCCACTGGATATATACAGGAAAATTAATTTTTACACAAATCAGGCTTAGAATCGTCGTGCATTTCTCCGACATAGAACATTCGATCGAGCTAAACATTGTTTGGGATGACTACTTCTTTTGTTTCGAAAAATATTGTATCATTGATTGATAGCAGATTTTACAAAAAACAAACTTGAATTTTTGGAGATACGGTTAGGATTTTGATCTTTTTATTCAAATGGAAGAAAGTACAAAAAAAGAGATAAAAAATAATAGACACTTCGAAGAGTGTCTAATATTAGTAAAAAGATGGTTTCAGATCTATCGGACTTATTGCAACTCAGCAAGTGGAGTGATTTTAAGTCTTTACGACCCAGATATTTTCTAGAAGGTAGTATTTTGAAAATTTGTAGACTATGATAACTTTTGTTCTATTCGTTGAGATTCGTCTATGTGAACAATTTCAAATATTTGTGACGAACCATTCATTAGAAACCTTGGAAAGAAGAAAGCTTAAGCTTTATGTTTAATTCAGCCATGAACAGTAAAAAGGTGTTTTTCGGTAATTGTAATAGTAGGTTTTTGAAGTTGGAAATTTTGCTAAGGTTAATAAGCTTGTTGAAAGAATTGATTGACTGGTTCAAGTCTATAGCTTTTCTTTATTAATGTTGAAATATATTTTTTCCTTCTTTATTTTATTCCTATCAAAAGATAAATCTAGTAATTTAAATACATTCAATAAATTACAATAGTCTGTGTAGAAAATTTTTGTTTCACTTTTTTCATAATCAAGTGATATTTTTGTTTTTCAAGAAAAAAAAAACAATTTTCTATTGAAAGTTTATTAGAAATTTGTTATATTGTTTTTTTTTACAGCTGGTTCGGCCGAGAAAGTAACAACATTCATTAAATGACGAAATAAGTTTGTTTTTCTCTCCAGTAGAGTCGCATTGACCTTCGACAAGTTAATAACAGCGCTTTGTCTCAGATCACTCGTCTGACAGCATGTTCATTACGCTATACCGTAACCTTCTGTCAAGTGCTACAGCTAGCCATGGTTATAGAGAAGATATCCGGCTATTGAATCTGCTACTAGGCAGCAGTCAAAATCACAAGCTAGTTGAAATGTAGAGATCTTCTCCCTTTCCTAGAGAAGGCAAAAAAAATCTTCTTGCATTCTCTTAGAAAAAAAAATGTTTACACTCTTCCGTTACTGTTGACTATCTTGAGTCAATTCTGTTGCTTTTTAATAAAGTGTATGCCTTACTTTTCGTCGATCAAGTTGTGAATTTGGTAAAAGAACAGGTGGCATTGTTGGATATAATTGTATAAGAACACCATTAGGACGTATTTCAACAATTTTAGCTGTATAAATTCCACCGAATTCAAGTTCTGGTTCTTTCATTTCTTCTAAAAGTTTATCGATAATTTGTTTTGCTTCATTTAAAGCATCTTTATTTGGTGCAAATATTGAATAAGTAATTTCATCAATTGGTAATATTGTTACGCCTAAATTTATTAAATAAATGATCAAATCAAGAAAATAATGAGTTCAATATTTAAATACCAGTTTGTGTTAAAATTTTCTTTAAATTTAAACCACCAATACCAAGAAATCGACCACGTTTATGACTTGGTATAGTTAATGTTTCTAATTCCGGTGTATTCTGTTTTTTAGTTTTTCGTGGTTCACTTATTGTTTTATTCATAATATCAATTATTTTACAACGAGCATCTATAGAATAAATAATTTTCAAAATAAGAAAATACGCACGTAGATTTTATATAACCTCGTGCAGCTCGAAGTGCGTCTTTAACTATATTCAATGGCAATCCTTCCATATGTTTTATATCAGCCTACAGAGAGAAAGAAAGAAAATTTCAAAATCGAATTTTCTTTCAAAATTATACTTGTAATGCTGTTATACTATTTCGTGTTCCAGCTACTTTAAAATCAGTATCACCCATATAATCTTCAATACCCTATTAAATAAAACTAAATATGTTCTAAGATTGAAATTCGTAAAATACTTACAAGAATATCAGTTAATATGCGATAATCAGTAACTGTACCATCATCAACACATTTTGAAACTAACCCAATAGCAACACCAGCAACAGGTTCATGGATTTGTACACCTATACGATTATATATATATGGGCATGACAAGTCGGCCTGATACCCCATTTTGGTACAGTCCTATTGTAAGGATAAAACATACTATTGTTCGGGCCATATGATAGAGGGTCATAGATAACCCTGGATTGGCCCGAACAACACCATGTTTTATCCTTACAATAGGACTGTACCAAAATGGGGTATCAGGCCGACTTGTCATGCCCATATATAATACTTTATAAGACGAAATAGAATATCTATCTTTTAATAGAAAGTATCTTTATAAAAGTGGTTTTCAACTGAAGGTCGGAAATTCACGGATCTGGAAACCTATATTTAAATATTTGCTTTCAAGTAAGCAATTTATTGGACACATCTTTTGCATTAATTTCTGATGAAGAAACCACCAGAACTGATATTTATCGTTTGAAGTTATATTTAGGGTATAAGAATGCTTTAGTGAGAAGGATATGGGTAAGATAAGAAATAGATCGACACCTACATTCCATCCACACTGGTCCTACAAGCTTCAGTCGAAACGAACGTTTTTTTGTTGTTGTTGATATATTGAATTTTCAAATGAACATTTTTTTATAACTGAAACTTGTAGACCAGTCTATATGTCATTCGACTTATATCTAAGCAAAATTTAACATCCAAATTGTTTTTCTTTATATGTATCTAAAGCTAGGTCGAAGATCCAGTCGAGCGATCATAAACTCGACTTCAAAAGCCTATAGGGACGATTCTAATCTTATCAACACGTTCTTGTGAATCCAATATGAGCTCAAACAACAGATGTCAGTTCACATAATTTTCTTGTAAGTAATAATAATCATACAGGTTTTTAGTACTTTCTGATAAAACCACGTATGAATGATTTCAAAAAATTTTCACGGCATCAATCTCTGAGTGTGAAGTTCATGACATAAACGAATTAGCAAATAATTAAAAATTTCTGCATATTATAGAAAAGACTTATTTAAACAATCTAGTGGAAGTTATAAAAGTTGAAAATCTTCTTTCTAACGAAAGTTTGTCAATATCTTATTTTACCTGCTTCCATAAGTGCTAAACTTGCGGCACATACAGTAGCCATTGATGATGATCCATTAGATTCTAATACTTCTGATGTTAATCTAATCATAAATGGCAGTTCATTAGGTACAATTGGTTCAACAGCTTTTTCTGCTAAAGCTCCATGACCTAATTCTCTTCGATCAGCTCGTCCATATGCTCGACCAATTTCATTTGTTGCATAAGGTGGAAATTCATAATGAAGAATAAATGGTTTACGTTTATATCCTGTTCTCCATACAAAATCATTATTACGATATTGTGAATCAAGTGCATCAAATGCAACTGTACATAATACTTGTGTTTGACCACGTTGAAATAAAGCTGAACCATGTAATGGTTGATATAAATTAATTTTACAATTAATTGAACGTAATTGATCAAATGAACGACCATCACATCGATGTGATTTTTCAAATATTAAATTACGAAATATTTTTTTAACAACATATGTAAATGTATCTGATAGATTCGTTAATGATATTTCTTCTTTTAATAATAATTCATTAAGAATATCTTGACGTATAGCTGTTATGGCTGTATCACGAGCAATTTTATCAAGTGTAAAATTAGTAAAAACTTTTAGAATACGATCATAACATAATATTGTAATTTTATCAACTAAAGTATTATCAAATTTTTGTAATTCAATATTTGTACGTTTTGTTTTATTTGAAAGATTTTTTATTTGATCAATTATTGGAAGACAACATTCAATACTATATTCAAGTGCAGAAAAAAATTTTTCATCAGATAAACGATTTGCTGATGCATCAATCATTACTAAACAAGAAGAAAAGAAATATAATTTTTATGTTTTTAAAGTTTTCTTTTTTTTACCAAGATGTCCTTTAGGATTAACTGATACAACTAGATTAAGATCACTTTTTTGCATTTGTTGACGAGTAGGATTCATAATAAATTGTCCATCAATGGAACCAATACGAACAGCAGCTAATAGAATATTAATAAATTGATATAAATTCAATCGTAGAAAACTTACCAATTGGTCCATTCCAAGGAATGTCAGATGTTGCTAATGATGCTGAAGCTAAATGAAACAATATTTGAGATAAATTTCGAAGAAAAATTATGAAAACATCTTATAGAAAGCATAAGGAAATTTTTTCTTCTAATCATTCAAAAATTATTCTATAATATTTCGTTATTCTTCAGTTGATATTCTAATATTAGAATTTCGATCAAAGCATTGACGAATTTCAAGCGAAACTTGACTTAACACGGATGGTGCAAAAGCCCTGCATTAAATGCGACCAACCATTCGTTGTAAAACATGCCTTGTTATGTTTGGATGTAACCAAAGTGGTATCTACTTTCTAATAATATCAAAACGTTTAAGCTACAAAACCACAAATTTCATAAGAAGCAGTTTTATAAAAAAAAAACCTTAATTTTTCTCTACAACATCCAATGAAGTTTTTCTCATAATGTCTAATAGAAAAATTATATTCTGTTTTACATAATGTATTTTTGTAGAGGGCTCATTAAAGTTGACGTTTTACTAACTGTGAACACTTTTTTTAGTGGCAAATGATGTTAGATAAAATGTTGATTTCGAACTCAACTGATAAGTTGAAAATTTTATTTTTACAATACCCTATCGTAGCGCTAGGAAACCCAATGAAAGATTAATCTTCTTAGTGGATCGAGGTTTTCTTCGAAATTCCAGAAACTATTCCAATCAAACATGTTCTTAAAATTTCTCAGCTTTTGATCAGTATTTTGAACGAAATATTTTTATTTAGCGTTGTAGTCGAGACTTTATTCTTTCTAACAAGAAACTTAATGCAGAGCTCTTACACAATCCATCAACTGATTTTGAAGATAATCATAAAAAAAAAATATGGTCTAAATTATAGATCTGGTAAGTCATTTATCGTCTTTCAATTGTTCTGAGAGATCGAGCTTGGCCACCGAAAGCAAAATATATTACAATACGGATAATCATTCGTCTAATAATCATCATAAAAGTAAAATGATTTAAGTCATAAATGATTAATATGCTGAAATATTGAAGCAAGAGAAACATTTTTATTCGAACAAGTATCAAAACCTAATAATCTCTTCTAATATTGGATATTGTTCACTGTAATTGTTTTCTAACAGTCTTGTTTATTGTCTCAAAATTTATAACATAATTAAATAAGAAGTGATTTTTAACAATGTATAAATTCGATGAGTCTAACACTAATCCAACGTACATAAATAATAAATGCGAAAACCTCGGATTTAAATCCGAGTGTTATGTGTACTTGAAAAAGTGAACAGGTATATTCACTTTGTTTTTTATCATCTGAGACATATCTAGACTATTTGCTTTCTGGATGCAGTTTTTCTGCATTTTTAGACCTTTTTCAGTCAATGTTTTGTTAGAAAGCTACGATTTGGTTNATCAATGTGACAGAACTGGTCACCAGATGCTTAGATACCTGTTGCATAATTGTATTAAAACTATCTTCATTAGTCAGTTATTCTGTCGAAAAACATATTTAATAAGCCAAGATTAATAATAGTAGATATTTAATGATTTTAATTTTTGCTAAAGAACTGGTGACCAGTTCCAGATATTGTAAAAAATAACTGGTCACCAGTTCGTTATGAAAGAGTGGAGTCCGTCATCAATTGAGAAAAAATCCCTAAATTAGAACATCCCTAAATCAAAATCCCTAATCTGGATTAATTTTCGTTTTATTATCCACAAATGTGGATTCGATTCAGGGATGCATTCTGGGTACCAGATTTAGGGTAAAGGATAACATACCAAAAAAACAACCTTCAAATTATACATATTACATCAGCCCGATTACACTGATATTTTTTTTAAAATTATCCAGAAATAGAATATAAAAATAACGAAGAAATCTTTCCAACATGATAATCGCCGTTTTTGAGTTCGGACTTTATGTATTAAGAGTAGACCCTAATGAAGTATTAAAAACTTCATAACAATAAGGGTAACTAAGCCTTCTTAACAAAGTTATAGACGTTCTACTAAAAGTTTAGCCTATCACACAGTATGTACAATAGAATCGAATGATTATATTTTCACCTGAAAATTCTAGCTCCAAAGAATATTCCTTTCACGATATATCGAATCCTCAAAAATATTTTAATTCGATTCTTTTGTACATGTCGTGCTATAGACTAAAATATCAATAACTTTACAAGGAAGATCTAGGTGTTCTTATCATTTTGGATATCTTATTAGGGTGTGCTGTATAGAGAATACGCGTATTTATTGTTCATATATAACGATTGATAATCCATAATTTTTTTTATCCAATGGAATTTATTTTAATGAGTAGAAGAATTCAACTAGAACAACAATCTTGTTCATTGGTGTATAGATATACATAACAACCAGTTTGAATACACAGACAAAAACGAAATTAAAGGATGTTTAATAACATATGAGACGGACAACAAACAAAAAGACACAAAATTCTTAGTTGATTATAGTTATTCATATTTTTTGTTTAAATTGGTTGAATCTTGAAATGTAAACCAATAAGTGAGAAAACAAAACATTTTAAATCTTGTACCAAATAATAAAAACAACGTAAACCTTCTGGATCTCGACTATTATTTATATCAATTAATGAACCAATTTTTGATGTTGTAAATGAAATATGTTCATCACCAAGAACTATTTCAAGTTCTTGACGACCAGTACGATCTTGTGGTGGCCTGAAAAAAAAACGTATTTATAGAAAAAGTCTTCAATGTCATTGAACACCAAAAAATAAAAATAAGAAAAACTTTTCTGAAATCCAAATTTATACAATCTATTTATGCTATCATTGACTTTATTGCGAGAAAAGCCTTTTCAAAAACATTTTTTTTTTATACATACCAAACAGCATCATCTTCTTTCATAATATCAGATTCATTAACAATTCTTTTAAGTTCTTCAATAACAGCTCGATTAACATAAACTTCTTTACGAATTAATGTATCTTTTTTATAATTTGAATTATTTGCATAACGTAATTTTCCATCAGGACGAAATTCAAATTCAAGAAATTCATGGCCAAATTTACCTTTATGACCTACATAATATCGTAAATAGAAATCATCACTTGATTCACTCATAGTTTTATCGATCTAAAATAAATGAATTGTTGTTGAAATGAAAATCGCACAAGCAATATTTTC
The DNA here is from genome assembly GCA_905329745.1 of Rotaria sp. Silwood2. Lineage (NCBI taxonomy): Eukaryota > Metazoa > Rotifera > Eurotatoria > Philodinida > Philodinidae > Rotaria > Rotaria sp. Silwood2. Next base: position 31,251 of record CAJNSZ010001023.1, on the reverse strand, counting down.
TAGCATAATTGCTAAACATTATGATTCATCTCGTCTTTATGTTATCTTGAGACCAATCAAGTTAGTTTGTCAAATATTCAAATGATTTAAATTTATTATTCAAATAAAACTGTATTATCAAGTTTTTACTAATATGAAGTATGAAAAACTAATATTTGAATTTTCGTGTATTGAAATGAGATTGAATAGTAGTGACATCTTTAACGATAGAGCAAATTCGAAAGTATTGATTATATTATAAAATATCAAAAAAATAATAAAAGACTTATTAAGAACACTTATAGCTTCATCGATCCATAAAAAACGAAATCATAATCTTTGACCATATGTAACGGCACGTTTTATCATTTCCGAAAGCAGAGATACTCGTAGCGGTTGAAAATTAGTCACTGCTGTTACTAATTCATGCAGTTTTAAAATATCTCCAGAAAAAAAAACATTCGCTGCCGCAATCGACATCTCTATCCTAGAGTGTCGGTTTTTCATGAGTTAGCAGTTTAGAATTTCGTCGGATTGTGTTTACCTTTTTAAGAACAACAAAATCCACAATATATTTATATTAAGAGTAATCATAAATCTTCTATTATTCGGAAAGCGTACAAAAAAATGATAACAATATCCACAGACTATAGATATCCATTGAAAGTTTCTCTTTAATCGTTTCTGACTTTTAGTAATTACTATACTTAAAAATTTTACAAGCGAAAAAACCGACTAAAACCTATTTTTTTTTCTTTTGGTCGAAACCGGATATTTTCGTGCATCATAAATTCCATATATATTCATGCTGGTTAAAAATCTGCTGCAGACGTACCTCTGTCCTAAATTGAGAAAGCTTTCGCACTAGTATTCAAAAAATGCTTCATAAAAAACTATTGTTTATTCTTTTGATAAATATTTTACAAGCTAACGTTTGTTCTTTTTAAAAGCTTTTTATTAGAGAATATGTAACACAGTTTTAATCAAGTTTTTATGTGAATAAAAGCTATTTTATTATGAGATTCATAATTATTTCGGTAAGTCTGAATAAAATTAATTCAGAATTTTTTAAAAAACAAGGATGCATAAATTAAACTGTCTATCTTTGACCTCACTATTGATTACGTCAGACTCTTTGATTATTGTTCTAGTTAAAAAAAATTAATACCAGTGCCAATCAACATAATTTTAGTATTATAATAAAAATGAATGTTATTAATCCCCATAATCATAATATAATACATCGTGCTTAATAATTGTCAATCTCCGAAAGTTTTAGTACAAGACAGGCATCAAATAATTGTTATTCTATTATCTAGGCCATGTTCTGAATGCATCTGATTATTCATCGATTATTTTCGACAAATGATGTCGATATTGAAAAATTTTTCCATTTCCATTCTACTTCTTTTACTTTCCATTATTGATCAGTTTAAACGAATTAGTAGCACAAATTAGTCCCAAGAAAGTGGATTATTTCAGAGTTTCTTAGACTAGACTGGACTTAAATTGATGACGCACTCATTGAAAACAAACTACTGATGACTACTATTAAAGACGTCTCAGACTAGTCAAAGTCGTTTGACATCGACTGATTTCTGATTGTGTAGTGAATGGACGGCAGTCAATCTATGATTTAGACTAAATAAACTGACGTCAGTTTGTCTTAGTCTCCTAGTCAGTCGTCAGGATGCCTGTCACGTTTCGAATACTGTCGGGTTCGATGTTCACATCCATCTTTCATCTTCTTTTTTTAGTCCACCGACTTGTCTAGACGGAGTCAACAGACAAAACGGACTAGACATGACTGAGTTCAACGGCATTCTCGTCTAGTTCATGTGTTTAAACGACAGTCACCCAAAGATGTCTAATCATAACGGATGTGCGAGAGTTTTCGTATTAGTTCGATCGGTCGTCTTCCTTAATTTTTTTGCTTACTTGGGATGTTTTGGAGACTTCATGAGTGATCTATCTAGACTAGACGGGAGTGCAAACATTTGACACTAGTCAAGTTGGACGTCCTCTGTTATTTTTTGCTCGCCTATGCAGCCACTATATACGCATGCTGAACACATCAAAATCTAGTAAAAGTTTACTTTTCTGTTAGTCAATGTAATTTTTAAACCTAGGACAAAGAAAAAACGTTTGTAAATGATATAAAAACGGCGAAAACCGGTGTTACCATGTCATTGTTTTCTGTAAGCTCGTAAAACGATGACTATCTGCTAGAGTATAAACGGGCTAATCGATCTCGGCAAAATAAAGTGCAAATTAATGCAATAACATATATCGTTTTAGAGCAATTTAATACACAATTTCCGACAGTCGAAATTATCGCCTTGAGAAGTTATCAAACAATTTTTGTCCCAATCTTTCTATTAATAAAGAAAAAACGTTAGCTCGCACATATGAAGCAAATAAAATTATTGTACACTAGCGTCATCTATTTTCATCAATAAAAAATTATTATTATTATTTGAATGAATAAGCCAACCTTCATTGACTATTTCTCATTTATTGTCATAGAATCAACAATAATGCTAGTGGAATTTTTCATGCTACTATCGCTGATTAAGAAACAACAATCAATCGTTGTTCTCCCTGTGCACCTCTATAAAACTTATACTTCATCCATATATATATATATATATCCATAGATGTGATCGGATTATATATGTTATTCAATCATTGAATCACAACGGTCTAGTCGAAATTTTCCGAACTAAAAAGAATTAGAAAATTTCAAAATAAACAAATAAAGAATATTCTCGATTAAATACGATTAGAATAGAAAATAATTCTTCTCATTTTCTTCCTTTCTCATGCTCTGTAAGAATCTGATAGGTTGAATATAGCATTCTGAAATGAATCATATATACTTAGTTTCAGTCTATAAATTCATTTTTATCTTGCATTATTTTATTATTATACGTGTGAATAGTCATTCGACAATGTGCAAAATATTTAAAAGAGGTAATAGAAATAAGAATAGAAATATGAAATGATTTAATCGAAAAGATTTTCTCAAATAAAACACAAATGAAAATCTTTCGATTTTAGATGACAACAACCGATCAAGCCAAAACTGCTCTTCTACAATTTCCTTCTGCATCTATTCAATTTATAGCTGATTCAAATCAATGTCAACATCTAACCGATGAATGTATTAAATATTTAACATTAGAAGCAACTGGTGTTGTTCGATTTTTATTACAAGTCAATTGAGAAAAATCAAAAGAAAAATCGAAAAAATATTTTCTAATTTTTTAATTTTAGGATGCACTAAAATTTACAAGAAAATGTCGTCGAACAAAGATGATCACAGACGATTTTGAATCCGCAATGAAAATGCGATATTTCGAAGTAAAATAAAGCGAAAAAAAAAAGAATTTTTTTGAAACACATTTTTTTTTATTCTAAATAAAGCCAATTGTTGGATTTCGTTTATCAAATGGAAATTTACCATTTAAAACAACAACAGCAACTGGCTCAAGTCATCGAGAAGTTCAATGTATTGATGATCATGAATTACAACTTGATCAAGTTATTACTGCACCATTACCAAAAGTACCTTTAGATATTTCTCTACGAAGTAAATTAAATTTTTCTTTTAGTTTCAATTATATGAATTTAAAATAAATTTTCATTGTTTTTAGCTCATTGGCTTGCAATTGAAGGTAAACAACCAACAATAAATGAAAATCCAGAAATTATTTCAAAAGCTGATCTAACTGCTGATTCATTAGATCCTGTAATATATTTAGAAATATTAAACTTTTATCATATTTTTCATGTTTCTAGATGAAATCATTAACAAAAAAACGATATAATCTTGATGCATCAAAAATTAAAACTTCAAATCCACATGAACTTTCATTGGTAAGATAATGAGTAGAAATTTTCAAATTAAAACTTTGTCTTCAGAGGGAAATTCTCACAAGAGTTTAATGTGAAAATTTTGAGAATTTTTTGTTGTATTTATTCTAACAGATGACTATAGTAGGAGCATGCCTGTTACATCACTCATGTACACCAAAAGATTGAATTATGATAAGAAAAAGTGAAAAGATCTAAAACTTTCATAATAAACTATTGTTCTCAATTAAGGTGTCTGTCTTTGTGTACAGTTTGAATTCGAAAATCAATTTTTCTATCATTCTAAATGAAAAGCTCACAGTAATAAACTAAAGGAAAGTCTCAACTCTAGAGGTATTGATACGTTATATAATAAAAATAGTCCTGATTCATAAGTAGATGAATATGTAAAATAAATGCGAAAACCTCGGATTTAAATCCGAGTGTTATGTGTACTTGAAAAAGTGAACAGGTATATTCACTTTGTTTTTTATCATCTGAGACATATCTAGACTATTTGCTTTCTGGATGCAGTTTTTCTGCATTTTTAGACCTTTTTCAGTCAATGTTTTGTTAGAAAGCTACGATTTGGTTCAAAACTAATATCAGATTCAGAATCAGCGTTAAAAACTGAGTCGATTTATATATGTTGTGGATAATTCTGAGAAAAATATTTTTTTTGAAAAAATCCCTGTATCCCCCCTCAGGGATGGTCTGGTCAAAAATGACAATTTTTACGATAACTCAGCCATTTCTTGACGGATCCTTCTCATCTTCGAACTCGACCGAGATATTGATGAGACAATTCTGTGCACAAAATTTCAGCTCAATCAGATGTAATTGTGAAGAGTTATCGTGTACACGGCCGGCCGGGCACACTGACCGATTCTAGAGTGTACTCACTTTTTGAGTACACAAAAAAACTATTCTTTCACTAATGAATTTGTTTCAAATGACAAAGCAAATCAGTTCGTTAAATTATTGATCTCATGTTTTCCATAAATATCAAGAACTATTTTTCATTTTCAAACTTCAATTCACTGATTAATCCTATTTTAAGGGATTTCGACTTAACTGAAGTCAATTCAATCTTGTATTATTAAAACCTAAGCTTCAACATGCATAATAAGACGAGTTTTGCACATCTAACAGGTACTCTCATGCTATTGGGGGTTAATTGTCAAAGTGAGGGCGAAATGAACTATGAAGAAGAGAAGGAGATTTAGATAATTATAACTTCAGTATTTTTCTGATTGGATTTTGATAGCTTATAGTTCTAGCTAAGAGGAGGCGTAAGAAAGAAAATGTCATAGATTCCTTCATGATTTACGGGACAACTTTCTAAATTCCATATTACATCTTTTCATACCTGCATTAATTGCTAATACGTCAGGGTCTATTACACCATCTACAGACAATATATTACAAGTAACCTATTAGAACAAAAAAAAATTAGTTATAATTATAAACAGTGTTCCATAAGTTCTTGATCTCAACGAAAATTGATTTTTATGTAAATTAAAGTTTTAATGAATTATGAATTCCTCGTATATAACATGACACAATTATGCAAATCGATCCGTACTATCCATTTCAAAGTATAATGTGATCCACTGTTTTAGTTGTTGATAAAGATTTTCGAAAGCAATAATTTTCTTTTGATCTGCATAAGACCGTCATTCCTATCTTGTTCCGTTCGAGAGTTATAAGACTTTCTCGGAGACTCTAGATTTCAGTTCATTGACCTGTAGTCACACGGAAAAGCAGTTAGGTAGAAAGGTAATTAATTATACTAAGTCGAACGGTAATATTTGTTTTTAGATTCAAAATGATCTGACTATGTTGTTTCAATATTTATGAAACCTTCCAATCAGTCTTCAAGTAACAAAGGAGTTGATTTTTCGGAAATATCATTAGACAAAATATTTTGAAATGTTGGATAGTAATATCTAGAGTGTGTTATTGGATAATATGCCATTTAAAACATCGTCCTAAGTACTCAAAACCTTTATAGATATAATTTGTTAAGGATTACTCTTTATTTACATGTAAACTAATTTTTGTTGAAACTCAAAACTCATGGTAGACCTTCTTTATAAGATAAACTATACTTGTGTGTCATAAACATATCCATTTAAAAATAAAGGTCTTATTGAACGATCTAAACAGTTAATAATAATAATAATAATATAAAATTGGTAGATTAAAAACAATGTATTGCATCTTTATTCTACCAATCATCCGTCCAGTCAAAATTTCATGATCAGTTAAACCTATTTCTCTTCGTAAATAATTTGTTGGTATTCGACCAGCTGCTGCTGCTTTTTCTCGATAATCAACCTAAAGTTAAACAATAATTAAAGAGATAATTTTTAAAAAAATTGTTTTTTATTCTTTTTACAGTCAATGGTAAAAATGATGGTTGACTTGATGATAATGTTTTAGATTTACTAACACTTGTAACAAGTACACTTGTGTTATTTAACTATATACATAAAGGAAAACTTTCATAGAAATTATTTTTTTTTTTAAATAATCACTTGAGCAATTGCACTTCCATCGCTGAATCGTGCTAATTCATTAATTCGAAATGATATACTATAAATAAGATGTGTTTGTGTACTTTTTTTTTTTTCTTGCAAATCATCATAATTATAAATATTAACATACCCACTAGCATATCGAATATGAATTGATGGTTTGATAATTCTTCGTAGTAGAATCATTTTATATTTAAATATCTGAGAAAAAGATATTTTTTTTCTTTTATTTATTAATATAAACAATTCATTTTATTTGTTGTTCTTTTGGCTTTTTTTTTTTTATTTTAATATAAATTTACATAAGAATGCATAACAGTTCAGAAGACAAGAAAGAGAAGAAAAAAAAGACATTTCATGCATGATTTGTTTTATCTTGGTTTTCAATATAAAGAAAAAAAAAACAATTATTTGAAGAGATCATCGTTATTTATAGAAAGACAAATGAAAAAAAAAAAATATATATGTATTAATCAAGATTTTCGCGTATAAATTGCGTTGTTGTTCGTTATTGATGAACTATCATCACTGATTTGAGAACGATTTGTTGACGATGGATTTAATAATCTAAATTTTATTTTATTTTTTTTAATAGATAAATTAAAAATAAATATTCTTACCTGCTACTATGAAAAGTAATACGATCTGTATTTGACTGACTATCAGATAGTAAAGTATTTCCAGTTCGAGCTCCTAAATAAAGTCAAATAGATAATTATTTACAAATCAGAATTACATATAAGATTAATTTTTGTAAAATCTTTTAAACAAATTTCAAGATTCTGTTTTATTGAGTAATCACAGATGGAAAAGAACCTGGATAATGTATGAAAAAAAAAACCAGAAAAATACTACATTCCTCACAAAATCAAGAAAACATTGTTTATTAAAACAATAGCAGATGTGTCTTAAATTCATTTACATAAGAAGAAGTCCGAATGACGTATAATCATTTTTCTTTTCAGTCTCGAGAATTTTATTTCATATATCACTGCTTTCATATAAGCAAAGTTCAAAATAATTTAAAAGTAGAATAAATTTATATTATTGATCTTAATGACATATGTATTGCTGAAATACAATGATAGCATGACATCTTTTTAATGATATCGATTTCTCCATGTACTCAATGACACTGTCTAATAGCTTCTGATTGAAAAAACAAATGATTTCTTTTTGAATATAATGTACACACAGGCATAATGATGGATAGGATATATATATTTCTATTCTTATTTTTTACTATTTCTCTTTGACATGCATGACTTTATGTGAAACAAGACATTTCTCCATTAATCGGTATAATTGCCTTATTGACTAGTGCAATTCGTTGACATTTGTTTGTTATTAGACTAGTATTTATGCTATTTTAAAAACAAAAATCATACCTTTACGAAATACTTTATGCGAAAGAAATCTGACAAAACGAGCACCATAATGACTTGGATTACAAACAGATATTTCTTCCTATGAAAAAAAAAAAAACAAGAACGAAATTTTATTTCAATGTAAAATTGTTTTTCCGTTAATCATACCCTAGTTACTAATGTTGATTTGAATACATGTTCTAATTTTTTCCGAAGACGATAATCTTGTAGAATATCAATGATACCAACATATAATAATAATAAATCACCATTGTTGTTTACAGCTGGTATACCGGCCCTATGTAAAATAAAATATAAAATATATTTTAGTATACAAACAAGAATAATTTTCTCTAATTATAGCAATGTTATTACAAAAATATTTAATAATAGATAGATAAAGGCATATTTTTATTATTATTTTTTTCTATTAGACTCTGTGATTAGAGGTATAAACCGTCGCTGAGTTTAAAAAGAATTTTTAGATGCTGCTCTTTTCAATGTTCGAATGATTCAGCTGCAACACCACCGCCGCCGATCAATGCATCAGTTTAGATCTCGATCTGTGATGTCTCTTAAATTTTCAAGCTTTATTTTAATTTAATAGTAATGAATTCTATACATAATTCATAGTAATAATGTGCTGAAACTTTTGTTATCTATCTATCAGAAAGCTTGTAATTCCAAAATAATTATCAAATATATTTATAGTTGTAAACTTTAAAGAAAAAGAATTTAATTCAATAATATATGTATTGATAATAAAGCAAAATTTTATATTGAAGAGTGAATTAAAGAACACTTCTTTTTTTTAAATCTCATCAGTTAATTATAGAGAAATTTCTAATTTGAATAAAAAATTAAAAAAACATACATTGCAAGACGTGAAAGACTTTGTCGATTATACCAAACATTACCACCGATTAAACCATTAGTTAAATGGAATGATGATGATGATGATGACACACTGATCTGATGACTTATGGGAATTTTACTATCTGTATTCAAAAACATATTTGTAGAATTTAATGATTCTTCATTTAATTCAGGTGTTTTTTCTGTAAATGTATTTAACACTGGTGATAATTCTTGTTTAACTGTTTTAATACTTGCTGTATCATTATTATCAATAGGAGTATCTGTTAATGTTTGTTTAGTATTAATAATTGATTGTTCTTGTTGTGCACGAATAAAATCAATAACACGTAAATATTGTATATAAGTTGGATGATTAGATGATTGTGCCATAGCAATTTTAGTATCTGTTGATATTGTTGTTTGTTCTTCATGCATATTTGATGATTTATTAGTCATTGTATCTGATGAATTTGTTTCATTTTCAGTTATTATTTCTTGTGATGGTAATGGTGACATAGACAATAGATTTTGTGTTGATTTCATTTCTTCAGTTATATTATGAATAGCTAATAGAAGTGAATAATCCATTATATCAAAACTACTCAATACCTAAAACATATTTTTATTATTGAAAGTAACAAATCTTTATTAAGAACAATTTGAATATATTCTTAGAAAACAAAAACAAAAAAAGAAGCTATTAGCGCAATTTCTGCAAGATTATATTGTGAAATATGTTGTAATTGCTATTACTAATAACAGAGAGATCGTTTTATTCTATCGGTTTTGGAAAATCATCGTTTTATTTAGTCCTATAGAAATACAATAAGTAGTTCATATGTTATAAAGAGAGAACGGTTCAAATTTCTATCTCCTTTACTTCAATACTTCTTTTAAATCGTGTTTCACAACTGAACAAAAAAATACTTAGAGTAAAATCTATTGTTAGAAGCGTTATTTATAGTGGGTGCGTGAGGCGAAATCTCTTCCTTGAAGCTTCTGTCAGATGTCATTCGACTGCATATTATGGCTACGAGTAGGTTTCGATGAGACTAAGAAAAACATAAGAGACTTTTGCCTATGAATCTTCCGTTAAAGAATTATGGCCGATATATAATCAAGCTGTTGTTAAGTGCAAGACATTTTCGAAAAATTCAAAACAAAGAATTTTGATCTAAAATTTCTTCCATAGACATTTTTGATAGTTCGGAAAGTTTCATCGAAAACGAATATGTCTTTCTCTCAAAATATTCAGTATTCAAGTAGACTTGATAACAGTGTCCTCCTTTATGACAAAGTGCTGTTTTTCTTGGCAAAAATTGAATAGCTTGATAAATACTATCTGATTGACTATTAAACATGTAACTTTTTATCAGTAGGTTTGAATTCTTTTTAAGCTTTTTTTTTTTTTAACTTCAACTAAGAATTTTCTTATTAGAATTCGTATCGAAACAATGTTGTTGATTGAATAGTTTCTAAACTTAAATCTATTAATTTTTATTTTTTTGTTTTGTAAATGAAATTTCACTTACTCGAATATCATCTTCAATTGTTTGCATTAATTGATCATAGAAAAATGGTTCGAGTGTTAAACCATATGGATGTTGATATTTAAAATCATTATCTTTTAATGTTGGTACTTCACGTTTATGTTCTTCTTCAGATGCTTTTCGTTTATAAATTGAACCTTTTAAATCATATTTTTCAGCTAATTTAACATTTGTTGGTACTAAATTATTCATAATAACAAAACGAATATTTTTATTAGAACTTTGATAACAAAAAAGGCCAAAAAATTTTGGTAAAAGTGTAAAAGGATTTTGTGTTAAATTCATATAATAACCAGGTAAAAGACCTAGTAAAAGTTTTGCTTCTTTTTTTGATACTGTTTTTATAATATATGCATCATCAGCTGTTATATAAAAAATTGAACCACTTGCACCTGGATTTGGTAATTCACGTAAATCTTTAGCACAAAGTGATAACTAGAATATAAATGAATTTTTTCTTTATATGTTACTTTTTTTCTTCATGATTAATTTACCATAAATGTCGATGGATCAACTTCAAATGCATTACGAAAAAATCGAAATGCTGTTGGTGCATAAGCTTTTAAACGAAATTCAGCATATGAATGTTTAGGAGTAGATTTTGAACCTTCTCTATATGAAATAAACATAATGAATTTATTTATTAGATGAATAGATAAATTTTTCGTGTTTTAGAACGATTGCAAAAACAAACAAAAAAAAATTAAACAAACTCGATATGTTTCGAAAGTTTCACACTAACTTATCAAATTACACATACTACAACATAGAATTGACTATAAAGCTATTAGTATAAGTAAACAAGAACAAAGTTAATATATTTACTATAAATCTTAAACTCATAAGAAGTTGATATAGTATTTATTATCACTTAAATGTCTTCCGAAATTATAAAATGTCTCAAAGCAAAAGTAGATATGTCAAAAATACATGTATTCTTTTGAGATTTATGTTTATTGATTTATTTCTTCTTCTTTTTTTTCTTCTATTATGACAATAACAAAAAAATGAATGTTACTTTTCTCTACTCAATATAATATGGTCAAAGAAACAAAACAAAAATCAAGGCTTAATATATTGTTATACCAATCAAACAGTTCTATAGACACACAATCGGCGAATTAGACTACATCATTAGTACATTAGACAGACTAATATTCTATTTGTAAAGTTAGTTTATCAATGACTCTTCTGGAACCGCTGTCGGGGGTAAAGGGTTAAAGTGTAAATTATCTTTTGCATATGTCAATATAAAGAGCATACTGTATTCTAACAAATCGTTATACTTGTTTGTTTATCGAAAAATCGATTTCTTATAATAATACTATTTTATGTATGAATATTAATGTTATAAAGATTTTTAAAAAATAGGATCTAATATAAATGATGAAAAATTTAAACCCCACAGACCGTAACAGACGCTAATCAGAGACCAATACAAACGCTAATTAGAGACCATGACAAATATTATTACTATATGATCAAGGACAGCCTATCAATAGCGTCTTGTTTTCATACATATATGAACTATTTCTTTATTGCATTTCTCGAGTGATGTAGAAATATTTACTAGAATAGATAGAATTCAAAAAAGAAAAATTTTCCTATGATTAACAAGAACAACTACAGTATAGTGTGTTTCACATTTGAATAGATTCTAATAATTTGTCTAGACTCGGAGCCAGTTTACATTTAATGTCAAGTGTGAATCGAGAAGATTCGAAATTAATCTCCAATAGTTTTTTTTATGTTTGTTTCAATATTTTCTCATTCTCTATTTCAAATATGTAGAACATAAAATGAAATCAATAATGAAAAAAAAAAAATTGATCACCGAGTGCAAAACAAATAAATTTACTTTGACTTTTTTTTTTTTTTAGAAAAATAGAGCACCTGATATTGATGACAAAAGAAAAAGAACTCAATCTAGACCTACTGGATTTGAAACTCGATGCCAAAAGTTTAATTTTCATCGAGTTCGAACTCTATAAAAAACGTGAATTCGTAGCTCCCTAAGATTAGAATTTTATTTTCGAATCTCAGTTCCTCAACAATAAGAATATGTTCTGAAAAATCTTATTGAAAACATTTTAAATAATAGAATAAAAGTTTATCAAATATTTTTCATTCCTTATAAAATGAATACATATTTTTTCTTCAGAAGAAATTCGATTATTTTAATATTATGACAAATAATAATAAAAACAAAAACCGAGGATTTTGACAGAGAGTATTCTTTATCATTTGAAATCAAGAAAGACAGATGATCATTGTATGCACACTTAAAGATTCTTCGAGCTTTACATATCGTTGTGCTTCATTGAAAATACACATCATGTTTTTTTTTATCTAAATTTTTTCGCTTTTTCATTTTTTTTTTCTTATCAATTAATTATTTGAATAAACAAAAAACCAAATATTCTTACGGTGGAAAATCTTGATATTCAACTTGTTGATAATCTTGATAAAGTACCTGACGTTGAGGTTGATTATGTTTACCAAGAATATAATTCAAACCAATTTGTAATGATCTCATAAGATCATCGACCATAAAACGTTTATATGTTACTTGTCCTGTTTCATCAACACGACGATGACCTAATTTTTCTTTACCACTCGATAGATTTGATTCATTTGATGGTTCATAAACATTTTCACATATCTTATTTTAAATAAATAAAATGAAAAGAAAATTTTTCTTTTTTTTTATAGAATCTTACTGATATATCTTCTTGTTTACTATTTTCTAATACTTGTTCATCAATATTTAATGAGGAATGTTCGGAAGTGATAAGAAAATCTGTTATTGAACCAACATTTGATGATAGACATGACACAGTTGATGGTATTTGATGACGAAATAAATCCGTTGTATGCTGTTCAGTAGCCGTCATTATGTATCATGTAAAAACAACATCAAAGAATAAGATAAAAAAAAAAAAGAAATAATCTATAATGAATAATATATGTATTTTTTTTTTTTGTGTTGGTTAAAAACAGATAACATTTGTTGCGAATACTTATAAATGTATTATATTCGTGACAGCAAGCTTATTGTGCTAATCGACAAGCTTCTTCGTCTTCTTCTTCTTCTTCTTCTTCTGCTTTCTTTCTTTTTTTCCTTCATAGTCGAAGCGAGTAATCAAGAAAGGCAGAAAAAAAAAGCAAAGATTCTTTTTTTTTTTCTTTTCTTTTTCTGTCTATCTATTTTTCTTTCAGAATGAAAAAAAAAAAGTAGATCTTGACGAAACATGATTCGTTATAGGTATGCGTCATATAAAAGCAATCAAATCAAAAGTGAATATTACTAAGTATGCATGTATATATATAGTACATTTCATTTTTCTTATTCAACAAAAATGAGTATTCATTGTACACTTCGAAGGCCAAGGTGTAAATGACTGTGATTACCTGTGAAGGTTCATTTGTATATTCTATACATCGAACACTTCAAAGAAAAATTTTTATAGTTTTTCTTTTGTTTTTTTAATATATCTATTCATATTATATATTTTAACAAAAATGTCAAAGAATATTCTATTGCTGTTTTTTTTTTCTCTTCTGATTGTTTGATTCATTAAATATTTTACTTTGATAGGGAATCTTTGATTGATATGATACGATTCATTGCTTATATTTCGTTAGCATATATTTTTTCTTTTTTTTTTTTTTTTTTATTATTCATATCCTAGATATTCAACTTGCGAGGGAGATACCCGAAGTGATTAATCGGTTTTGAGTTCAAACTCTGTGCACAAGGTAGACCCCAGTAAGGTGCGAAAAAATTCAAAAGGATAAGGGCCCATAGGCCTTTCCTCCAGAGTTATAGNTTTTTTTTGAAAAAATCCCTGTACTCCCCCTCAGGGATGACCTGGTCAAAAATTACAATTTTTTTTATAACTCAGTCATTTCTCGACGGATCCTTCTCATCTTCGAACTCGACCGAGATATTGTAAAGACTGAACTGTGCAAAAAATTTCATCGCGATCTGACTCTCCTTTCGAAAGTTATCGTGTAAACGGCCGGACGGACGGACGGCCGGCCGGACATACTGACCGATTCTAGAGTGTACTCACTTTTTGAGTACACAATAAAAAGCATATTTTAAATGCAAAAAAACTTTATTAACGCAATTCCTACGAAATTAAAATGTGAAACACAATGTACCTGTTGTTGCTAATCACAGACTGATTGTTTTATTCTATCTATTGTTCAACACATTTCTTCACTATCTTTTTACTTAATCCTTCACATATGCAATAAGAATGTAGTTTATATATTATGACGAGACACTATTTATATACGTTCTATGATGTAGGTAGAAAGTGTTGCTAACGAGGGAATCTCTGTAGATGTTTTCTTCTGGCATTAATGTTTTTTTGTTTTTACCTATATATACACTACAAAGTGTTCTAATAAAAGTTCTAAAACGATTTAGATTCTTATGGAAATTTGACTAATCTATGAAATTTTTAATATGTTTATGGTATAGAGGTCTCAGGTTTTCGAAAAATTCGTTTTATCGAATTGTGTTCTAAAACTTTGCCCGTGTCGAAAACTCAATTAGACTAGTTTTCATAAAACAAATTTAGAAGTTTTGAACAGAATCTCATTGAAATATGACATTTTCAAAAAAAATATATATATCCCATGGAAAATAACCTATGTCTTGAAAATCTCATATCTTGAAGAGATTTTGTTCGAAATTTGTGAATTTCTTTTATGAAAACTAGACTATTTGATATTCTCTATATGTGCAAAGTTTCAGATCAAAATTCGTTAACTTAGTCAAAATTCAATATGAAGCCAAATCCTTTTGGAAAGTTTTTTTCGAATATCATATAGGATCATTGAAATCGGAAGCTTGATTTTTTTTTTCTTTCAAAAACTAATTTTGAGAAAAATACAAAACAAACTTCAGGACTGTTTTTCAAATTCAAGTGATCGAAAACTGGCTATGTTAGAGGTTCATAATCCATCCTCTCAGCATCTTTGAAATGAAAACTAATCATTATGATTAGGAGAATTCTACATACAAAGAATAAGTGCAGTGCAAAACTTGAGTTTAATTAAAGTATTAACTAACAACGAAGAACTATCATTTATATGGCATTAGACTTCAAAGCTATATTAACAATGAAAAACTAAAAATCGAAAAAAAATTGTGATTTTAACATCCGGAAAGGAAGGACCTTACGGACTATATTGAAATGAACGATTAGAAAATAAAAATTTATTCTTTTCTCTCTCATAAGAATCTTCGGACATGACTGTAAAATACTTCGTTTTATGTGTAAGGAAAAACCAACCAATGAATCTTTGTTTTACTTTTCGTTAGTCTACAAGCGCTTGTAAATTTTACAATGACTTAAGTGGACGCCCCTACTATAGAGTCCTTCGGGTTAGTCTCGAACAGGGACCCGATAAACTCTTTCCAGCACTTTTGAAAAAGGAATTATCGAAAAATTTTGAAAGGTTTTGGAAAGATAGATCTCAATGAGTAGAGTAAAAGTTGTTATAGACTCAAAATTCCTGAAGAGCTACAAGTAGCTCTTTTTTCTGCACTACTGTATATTTAATAGAGATAAAAGCTTTGTTTTACAAATACTAGACACTGTTTGGGTTGTCTACTAAGTCCTAAAATAAATGATTTTTATATTTTTTTTGTTTATTTGTCTAATGAATAATTGAAAAACAAAATACAAAGACATTTTCATATTAAAATCTCCCATCAAAAAATATAATACGAATGACTTTTTCTATCGTATATCAATAACAAGAAAGAAGCGTTCGTCTTTCTTTCTTTTTTTTTTTTATTGCTATTATCGATTTTTTGATATCAAATAATTACAACTCATCTCAGATTTCCTTCGCTTGTTTTGTTTTTTTTTAAATTAATATAACACTTTCAATATGTATCATTTACTTATATTCTTTCAATATATAATGTTCGACTCCAAAATGCTTCCTCTTTTCATTATAATTTTTATGGCTCATCCAATTTATGGTTCATATCATTATGTTGGTTGTTATACACAAGCATTTCATGATAGTTATTTTATAAGTTCATATATGGAACCAAATTTATGCTTTCATTTATGTAATACACCAATAATATATTTACAAAGAGTAATATGTCGATGTTCAGGTGGTGGACTTATGCATCATAATCGATTAAAAGATCAACTTTGTAAAATACCATGTATGAGATGGTCTAATAGTCAAGGTAAAACAACTGATACATGTGGTGGTATAAGACCTTATTCAGCTTATGCTGAAGATAAATTTTATACTCAACATGGTCATTTATTTAATTATCAAATTCAATTTTCATCCTGTGAATTATGGACAAACTCTGGTTATTATGATACATTAAAAGTTATATTCAATAAAACTTCTATTAAATCACCATTAAATAAAATGGAACAATGTGCAGCTGCATGTCTTGATGAAACTACGATTACAAAATCAATAGGTAAAAAAAAAAAAAAAAAAACATATGTGAAGGTTGAATAATCCTTGAGAAGAATTTTCTTATATTAATTGAATATCAAATCTTTGGTTTTGTTTTTTGATCACATTACTGTCTATCCTAATAACTTTACTATTTTCTTCACATAAAAATATCTCAATATAAGCAAGAAAAACTTATGACATTAGACTCCTCATCTAATAGATCAGTCTTGGTCTTATTTCATGTCACACAGTTTAAGTTTACCTAATTTAGAAAGCATTTTTTGGATAGTTTTCATATGAATCGTCAAAAAGTGATACATATCTGCGGCTAATTTTAAATATTTGTCTGAAAATTTTCTCTAGTGAATACTCTACTCTCATCAAATTTTTTTCTTGAAAATTTCATGATCACGGTCATATATGGAAAAGAGACCTATGATTAGATCATTCCAAACAATGATGATTTTTTCACATCTCAATATTACAGTTAATTGGAATACCTGATCCGTGATATAATATAGACAATCGATCTTTTATTTATTAATAAAAAAAACGGAGGTTAATACATTTAAATAGTGAAAAATCAGAAAAGTCTTTTTTTGGACCTTCGAAAGGAAAAAAATTTTCTTTTGGCTATTGTAAAGTATCCTGCGGTGTATCCTTTAAACAAAAATCAAAACTTTATGATTTGTCTTTGCTGAGATGTTTTCATCATTTTGTCTCACTCGATATTATTAGTACATAACACTAACTGCTTTGTAAGTGTCAGAGCGATGCATTGTACATTTTTCGCATGTTAGATCGAGCATGTCTCAAAGTATTATATTTATCACTATTTGAACCAATGAATGGATAACTTTCATTTTCTAATCTAATGTTCGTCTACGTACGTACTGTATCATATTTTTATATAGTTTAGCATTGTTCATACTCACATGAGTGTTTGACAAAGAGTCTATGTTAGATAGTATCGGATGAGATAAAGTTGTAACCGATCCGAACTAATTGGAATGTTTGAATTAGTTGATTTTTGGACGATTTTTATCGATCTAAAATAGTTGTATAAAGGATATTATTTCTAAAAATCCTCGGTAGTTTTTTGTATGCATGTTTTATTTTGTTGATGAAATTATCTTATGTTTTTACCTCGGAAAAAAATACAATCCAAACTAATGCGTTGAGTAGACGTCTTGACTGAATGCGTTGATGTCTTTTTACTAACTAAACTTAAGTTAATAATTTTATTTCAAGAGAAATGAATAATTGAAATTCGGAAACATCTGTTAAATATGTTACTCGTGTTACTGAGATAGAGAAACGTCATTTATTGAAAATTCAGAAAGCTTACGGACTGCAGCAAATAGAATATGATATTTCTTATTAGAAAATGATTAAAAAAAAAAAAGGCCTAAGCTAAAATAAGAAAAATGAATGTTTTTTTAAACCACTCATTTTAATCATTAAAAATAACTTAAGAGATTGATCCGAGTAGGCCAGTTGCGACTTTCAGCCTTAAAAAGAATCTTTTTCAGTCATATTGTACTCAATGCTTTCATTTAACATTTTAAAAAATATGTTCACTTAAGAAAATTAATATAAATTCTTGATAAACTTGAGCATATGAATGCACTATTAAGTTTAAAAATAACAATAAAGAAATACTGTATGAATTGATATTAAAGTCAAGTTTATTTCGTCAATCAAAATTACAAAAAAGAATAACAATTATATGAAGAAATAAAGCACTACTCTTATATATATATACATTATAATATATTTAGGATTTTAATATTTAAATATTAAGAAAGATATAAATTTAACAGGGAATGTAACATCTTCTATAGAGACGATTCATGTTTAGAATTATTTCTAGTTAGGATCTAAGGAACTGTTGAAAACATTTTTTGATTTAAACTGATCTATTCGAATAAGTTTTAACAAAGATGCTTCAGCGTATTCAAAAACCCCTGTTCTTTTTTTCTTTTTTTTTAAGAATGACAATTCCGGGTCTGAAAAAATTTTGTTCCGTTGCTGAAATGTCGTTCCCAAAACGAACAAAATTTTTCGAACAGCTCAGTTCAATGACCATAACTGTTGGCATAAATCATTTTCTATCAGAGAAACAGTTTGAATAATTATTGTGATAGAATTTGATCTGACCGAACTCTCCTAGTATTTCTGACTTCTTTATTCTTTAAAGTAACTCTTCTCTGGAATGATTTAACTCTGTTATTTTATTGAATAAAAAAGTACATCAATACATGTAACAGAAAATTTCAATCAAAAAAGTTCATTTTTCTTTTGATTTATTACTAATGTCCATTTCAGAGAGAAATGGCCGTGGGTATTTTTCGAATAACTTTTGATAGGAATGATATAGAGACCTGCGGTTTTCACCGTTGGAAAGAGCAGATTAAGATGCATCGAACTATATATAGAAAGATTTTTTTCTGACGATTTTTCTGAAGGTTTTACGTAAAACTTCAAGAAAAACACCATGCCTCTCATGATTGAGATATTAATTTATTGACTTTCAGGAGTGTGTGAGAACCGCCTAATGAAGAGCTACAAAAGACTATGGAAAGACTCTATTCCTAACTACTACCAATACGATATTGTAGCCATTGGAGTGCAAGTCATCACCCAGTTTTTCAACAAAATATTCGAAAAATGGAGGTTTTTTGTGATATTTCGATAGTAAAAATCACTTTTTTAACGTAGGAGAAAAACGCAATTCTTTGAAAACGTTTAACTAAAACCTTCAGAAAAGTTGTTAGAAAAAAATCGTTCTATATATGGTTCGATGCATTTTAATCTGCTCTTTCCAACGGTGAAAACCACAGATCTCTATCTCATTCCTATCAAAAGTTATTCGAAAAATACTCACGACCATTTATCTCTGAAATGGATATTAGTAAATTATAACATACATAGATATTTTTAAGAAAAAAAAATCTAAAATTTGATTTCTAGCTTTCAACAATGATAATAATCAATGTGTATGTATCATATCACGACAAGACTATCTACCATTTCCTAGTTCACATTATTTAACAATTTTATCTAATAGCAGCTGTAATCACTATTGTGATAATATATTAGATGATTCAAAAGTTGAACACAAATTTCAATGTGGTTCATTAACAGATTCACGTACATGGGCTATATATGATTTAAATGGTTCATGTCCGTTTGATTATGTTTATATAAAAGAATTAAAAAAATGTATATATGCATACAAAGCATTTTGGAGTTCATGTGCATCACCATCAATAAGTTATGTTTATGATAGAAATATAACATGGAATATATTTTTAAAAATTATTGAAAAATTAAACTTAAAACAATCTATCGTTTCAATTGATTTTGATGGTGATATTACAATTGATTCTTCATGGAAATGTTCATTAACAATAAATGATAAATCATATTCAAATTCTTCTCAAATAAGTTATTCTAGTTGGAGTTCTACTACACGTTATGTATTAGATAATGGTTGTTTACGTACACGTTCATATATATTGTATTCACATAGATTTTTATATCGTTTATGTATAACAAATCCAATAAATAAGTATTCAATATCATATGATGATGGAAATGAAATGCCTTATATGAGTTCTCTTTTTCCAGAAATAAGATTTTGTCCAATGAATTGGTTTGATTTAAATGGACGTTGTTATCGGATATCAGATGAACGTAAAACAATTCAAGATGCAAGAAATAATTGTATTACTACATCAACAAGTGAATCAAGTAAAAATGATAAATCTCATTTTTGGTTTATTCATGATGATGATGATGATGATGATAATGATAAAGATGATTCATTCAAAAGTGAGATTGTTCAATATACATCACAATGGCAAGCTCGACTTGGCTTTTTTCTTCTTGATAAACTTCCTGATAGTGGTAAATTTTCACATAGAAATCTTATCAATCATTTTTCGATTTTTTTTTTTGCTTATAATTGAAAGAATTCCCTATTGATTAATAAGTTAGTAAGGATAAACCAATTCAGTTTTAGTTCAAATCTAAGGAATTGTTGAGAATGTTCTCTGATTTCAGTTCCTAGAACTAAATTTTTGAAAGCATTTTATCTGAGCTGAACTGATCTAGATCTATTTAGTAGAAAACAATTGAGATAATGTAATAATTCAAACAATCAGCATAAACAATAGAATGTAAAGAGTTCACTTTGATTTCCACATTACACTTTCGTTCATAATGTCAGTATATCGAAGATTTTTTCTCCCTACCGGTATATACCGTCGATCTGATGTATAATATACCGAACAGTCTACCGATTATTTTTTTTTTGTTTGTTCGATCTGAATCACATGGGTTCTTTGAAGGATTTTCAGAATTGCAAGTAGTTATTCGATTGAAATAGAGTTATGTTTGAATACTAACACTTTCACTTTTATTGATTATTTGTAGATTTATTATATTAAATATTCTGAACCTTTTTATAAGCTGCATATGATCAAGATCAATACATATTGACTTTTGCCATAGATATAAAAAAATGAAAATCTTTTTAATAGAATCTCTTTGAATAGTTAATAAATTCACCGAGTTACTCGCGGTAGTACGAACAAACGTACAACATGGGGAGTTTATTATCAGACAAAGAAAAATGATTGGATACTAGCAGAGAAGAAAGCTATTCGTTTGATTTACTAGTAATTTGACATTTTCATACATATGAAAACAATTTAAAGTTCTCATAATGAATATTACAATTGAATATGTGATGAGTGTATCGTTAAGTTTTTTTTTTCTTAATATAATTAAAATAATTCTTTCTTAGATGAAACAAATAATAAAACAACAACTCAATCATCTAGTCTATATTCTAAAAATGTAACATCATCAGTATCAAATGTTAGTATGTATCGTTCACCTATAAATGAATTTCAAATGATTAATCCAAGTGAAAAAAAAAATTTAAGTGAAATTGATTATTCATGTATTATTGCTATACGTGCTTCGATCGAAGAAAAAGGAAATCCTATTTTAAATACTACTCAAATAAATAATTGTTTAAAACCAAAACATGTTTTATGTGAAACAAAAACATTACTTGTTCACAATTTTCAACAACGTTGTTTTAGTAAACCAATAACACTTGATTTACCTGCATTTATATCAAAATATTTAACATATGAATTATGTTTAAGTATTTGTCAAGGTTTACAAACAACATTAGCTGTTATTAATATTAACAAATGTTATTGTTTAAATGGTTATGCTTCAAAAGTATTCAATTTTACAAAAGATCGTGTAGAATATCTACGACAAGATTGTGGAAATCCTTGTCCGGGTATGTAACAAAAAATAAATATTGATGTTTTTCTTTTATTAAACTATAGTTTAAAATTTTATTACTGAAAGAAAATCTCGAAGTCAACTTTTAATAACACGAGACGTAAAAATGAATGATTACAATTTCTCTAAATAGAGAAATTTCGAAACGTAAGCTTCACTTCTCACAAATATCCTATATTAATATTGTTACGTGATAAATGATCTGTGGCAAAATATAGATATACGAGTCTTGTTTTGGATCTTAGGGGAAAAAACGGTGTTTTGTAGTAAATTATTTGTATTAAGACCTATCGACCTCGAGTTGTTGCTTGTGATTAGAGGTGTAAGCCATCCAGCTGCGCCGCCACGGAATCGGAGATAGTCTTACGAATTTTTTAGCCGCCACTGACATTTTTAGGAGCAAAAACTTTTTTTTTTTGTTGCTAAAGCCGCCGCCGCCGTCTGACCCTTCGGCTTACATCTCTACTTGCGATCAGGTTTTACCGAGTTCTATTTGTGATCAAATTATCTAACAATGGAGGTGTTTGTACTGTAACTTAAAACGATGGCACATATTCGGGTCAAATGAAAGCTCTCACCGCCAAACTAACAAGGTTACAATATTAGCGGCTGTTGGCTTGCCTAGAGGGAGATATTTAAATTTTAAATGTAGGTATAAAAATTAATCAGGAAANAACAGAACAATATTCTCCAGTACCCGGAAGCTGTATCCCCAAAGTAGTGCGATTTTGTTCTATTTTGGGAATGCAACTTTCGGATACTGAATAATATTGTAAATAGGAAAATGACGGACTCCGTCTGCATGGAGTTGAGTGGAGTCTGCTGTTTCTTCCTTGTGTTAAGGCCTGTATCTATGCAAAGTTTAGAGTTGAACAATCAGTTTTTCTTTTGCCATAGTATTCATTAAAAAATTTGTCTTTACTTTCGAAGTGTTCATGAAGATTACTAAAAGATCTCGTTATTAAAATGATAATTTAAAAAGTCATATTATTTTTTTTTTCGTCTTACAGTTAACCATATTTCGAGTATGAAGAGTCTCAAGTGCGAACAGTTTAGGAATATTCTTAGTTTCATTAAGATCTATTTATAGTTGAAAGCTCAGAGAAATAAACTAATCTAATAACTATTTCGAATTTTCTTTTTTTTTATGTTTTTATTTAAAAGGCGATGTTATCAATGTGGTTCTCGAGGTCATTTTAGTCGAGATTGTGGTAATGATCAACGAACTTACAAAAAAAATGGCAATGAATATCGGTAAGTTTTTTTTTATTAAAAGATACATTTGGTTGATGGAATAACTGTACAGAATGTATCATATTGGGATCATTAATATGGTCTTGACTGGGCTAAATATTTAAAATTGATGGATTTGGATTTTTAATATTCCATTGGAAAAATGAGATCAAGGTAAATTATTTTGAGGTTTTTTCATGACTAAATAGTTATTTGTTAATTAGAAGGAAAAAAAAAATTTTTTTTTTGTTTAATGATTTGTTTATATTTATTTAGATCTGCTTCAAATGATCGTCGTCGTGAACGATCATATTCTCGATCTCGGTATATAACGAAAAGTCTTGAAATTTTTCTTATTATATTTTCTTCAATTTTAGCTCTCGATCACCTCGTCCTCGAGTTATTCGAGACTATCGTCGTTATAGGTAAGTTATATTTTCATCCGATTGACATTTCGATAATTACGTATGTGTTTTATTTTTCTTGTATAGTCCTCGTCGAAATTTATCATCATCTCATTATAAATCTCGTGATAATCGATCTGGTTATTATACAAGGTAAGGGAAATATGAACATGCATTTGTTATTTAAGTAGACGTGTAAATCTTATTCAAGTTTAGTATTAAAGAAAAAAAAAAAGAAGATTATTATATTGTTTTGTAGTCTTCGGTCTTACAACTTGTTAATTATAAGAAAAAGAAACGAGTTCTGCTTCTGTCTGTTCTCTTTTTTTTTTTTTGAGTATATTTTTCCTGATTTTAATTGATGCTTGACATATGCTATTATATTATTCTTTTGTTCAAATAAATGGAATAATGTACTATTAGGAGAAGAGTTCGCTAGGACAAAAGACGACAAATTTTTAAGATATGGGAAGGGAAGTACAGTGTATTTTTTTTTCATGGGTCACCAGGATATGTGTTTTTTAAATTAGAAAGACCTGATTTTGTGCTCAGTTTAATTTTAGCATATCTCAAATGTCAAAATAATCTGAGAAAATCACATTCCATAAAAAGAAAAAAAAAAACATTTTCTTTCTAAAGAAGACTAATAAATTATACATTATTCATTGCTAATTTCAAATATAAAATTAGTCTTCAATAATATTGTTCTTATGTCAAGAAAAATAAATTTTTGCCTTGAAAGCTTATTAATTTAGATTTGTTAAAATTTGTGAAAGCTCATTATGCTGAATATATGTTTCGAGAAAAAGCACTCCTTATGCTTATAATTTACAGGTGAAAAATGCTTCTAATCAAGATGTGCAAAGTAGAGTAAGACAAGGATTAGAAAAATTTTTCTAAGCCAGGGTAACAGAGTATGCAAAAAAAAAAAACGTTTACTTTTGTTTATGTAAAACAAAAAGTTCAATAAGTAATGAGCAAATATCTTTGATAGCATAAAGTTTAAGTCATTTATTAAATTAATATTTATGTTGTACAATAATATTTTTACGTTTTTAGTCCACCTCGAACATAATTTTCAAAAATTGATTTATATCTATGAACAATTATATTGATCTATAACTTTTTTTTTCTTCCTTCCAAACACATTTGTCATATATATATATATAATCTGTTAGTTGCTTCGTTTTTTCTGTTCTCATTTCAACGTTATTTGTATGTGAACTTATCTTTTTCTCTGTGTGTACATCTCAATTCGACATTGGCTTCCTGTTTTTTTTTTTCTTTGTCTGCCTCTGTTCGATATATATCTATATAATTAAATCTATTAACGATAAGTATTGTATTTATTTCAGTATTATTTTTTTCCGTTATTGAAAAATGCCACGATCAAGAAGTGCAACACCATCATCACGACATTCACGTTCACGTTCACCTCTATCTGATCATGATAGTAGTAGTGAAAGAACAAATGAATATCGTGTTCATATTGCTGAATTAACACCAGGTGTTCAAGAAGGTGATATACGTAAAATGTTTCAACGTTTTGGTACACTTCTTGAAGTTTGGGTTGCAAGTGCATCATGTTTTGCATTTGTTGTTTATAAATATAAAGAAGATGCTCAGAAGGCTATTGATCGTATGGATGGAAGGTATGATATGAAATAGAGAAAAAAAAAAGAGATTAAACAAGACAATTGTTATTGGATTAAGATCATATGGAAATAATCGTTTAAAAGTAACATGGGCTCGACCACGAACTCGAAATCGTTCACAACGTCATGATCCAAATATGCGCTGTTATAAATGTGGACAACGCGGACATTTTAGGTAGGTTTTTGTTTTTCTTTATATTCTTTCACATGAAAAGAAAACATAACGATATACTAGAAAATAAATTTACATTTTCTATATTTAAATTTAGTCGTGAATGTGATGGTCAAATGACAGAAAGACGTGTATCACGTCGTCGTGACAATGATTATAATCAATACCCATCATCAAACTTTAATCACTATTCGAGGTATAGTTGGTTACTAATATTGAATGACTACATATCTATATAATTTGGTTCATAATATATATATATAATTGGTGTTACGTAATATATCTTTTTGGATATGTAACAATTTCTGGAGACTGAAAACTAGGATAGATAAAAAATATATGAAAGTCGAAGTATCTATGTATGATGTAGAATATAGAAATTTTCTTTGGGATTTGGTTGCTTTGGGCGCTATTTGATGTTGTGGAAAAGTTATATAAAAATGATGAAAATGGATTTGGATTCATGTGGAACTTTAGGTCTCGTTCACCATATGCATCACCGGCATTGCCACCACCAGCATACTTTCGTCATGGAATGCCAATGTATCCATCGTTTTCACGGCGTTATGATCCTAATATAGATGGATATTTTCCACCACCGGAACGATCAAATGGTCATGACTATCGTTACCGAGATCGTGGCACACGATTAACACCACCATCGGCAAGTGGAAGATACAATCGCCGGTAAAAACAAAACATAGAATTATTAAACAATTTATTTTTTTATTCAATTACTAGATAATCATTAATGAAATTATTAACTATGTTTGGTTGAATAGAAAAATTTCGTAAGTTCTGGTATTATTTTACAAATATGGTTTTATTTTAGTAAATTATAATAAATTTAGAAAATAGAAAAAAAGAAACTCAATGAACAGTGTTCATAAACATTATATGTGATATTATTATTCTAGAAATTTCCTCTTTTTCTTTTTCTATATTATCAAAATATTTCCTATTTGTTTTTTTTTCTTTTTGCTTAGTTTGATTATCAATATTTGTATTGTACTTCTTTTTAGGACGTATTTTCTTTTTCTTCTACATTGAAATTAATTAAATAGAAAATGTTTTTTTTTTGTGTGCATCCATTTCGAATGTTAAATGTTGTTGTCTTTCATGCATTGTGATCGATTTCTAATGCTGTTACTACCATTAAAAAGAACAAATCATTTGTTGTTTGATGCTTTTGTCTATCTGAGTGTGATTATGTTGTAACTTCGAATTATTTCTAAATATTATATTTCGTTTTGTGTATGAATAAGAAAAAGAAAATTCAGAAAAATATCTTCTGATAGTTTGTGTCTTTTTAAGTATTTAGATATAAACATCATGTCAGCAAGTACAGAAGCAAGCACAATCGCCGAATATTTTAAACGAAAATCAATATTTATTACTGGTGCAACTGGATTTATTGGAAAACAATTAGTTGAAAAACTTGTTCGATCATGTCCAGGTAAAAAATCATAAAATAATTTTTTTATTCTATTAAGTCAAGATTTTTCTTTTTATTCAAATTAAGATTTTGAACACATTTATCTTCTTGTTCGACCAAAACGAGGACGTAATGTAAATGATCGATTAAAAGAATTATTTGAAAGTCCTGTAAGTTTTTTTTGTTTTTTAAAAACTAACATAAGAAATTCATTGTATTATATTTATAGTTATTTACTACTGCACGAACTGTTAATCCAGATTTTGAAAAAAAAATAACTGCTTTACAAGGTGATATACTTGATCCAAATCTTGGTCTTAATTCAACAGATGAATATACATTAATTGAAAATTGTCAAATTGTTTTTCATTCTGCAGCAACTGTTCGTTTTCATGAACCACTTCGGTATTTATAACAAAAACCAAAATCTCAACATAAATATTGTGTTCTATTTTTTCTTTCTAGGCTAGCCGTTCAAATGAATGTTGCAGCAGTTGTAAAAGTGCTTGCTTTGTGTCATAAAATGAAAAAATTACAAGTAAAGATAAAACAAAGAACAGAGACGCATATGAAACATCTTTAGTTTTCGTTGACTAATGACTTTTTGGATGCAAAATTTCGTGAGGAATCTTTTGAGTTTTAAATGAATGTCAGAGAACTGATTTGATGGCTCTTAATTTTCCCGAAATTCTCATCCCAGAAGTTTCATTGGAGTTTTTAGGTACAACAATTCTGATGAACAATTTTTTCAGCTACTAAATTGTTTTTTCAAATTCTTTCTAACGAATGTCGGTTCCAGAAGTAAATGGAGAAAACTCAAGGAGGAATATCTCCTGAATGGATGCAGCTAGCGACCTGCGGTTTTCACCATTAGAACGAAAAGACCCAGGGGCATCCACACATAGTAAAATATAATTGGTCAGCAATGGACCAATCAGATGCATTCTCGTTGAAAATGTTGAGCACGGTATTCTGGAGCTGTTTCTCAACTTTGCTCGATTATTAATTTACGTTTTTGATAGAAAAAATTGTTCTCTTTCGATCTACGAAAAGCCCGCCTTTCTAGCTTGTTCTGTTCAAGAGTTATACGAGTTTTCCTGAGACCCCTGATTTCAGCCAATTGACCTTGGATCACCTAGGAAACAGTCTGGGATGGGGTAATTCATCATGCTGAGTTGAATGGTGATATTTGTNTCAGGGGTCTCAGGAAAACTCTTATAACTCTTGAACAGAACAAGCTAGAAAGGCGGGCTTTTCGTAGATCGAAAGAGAACAATTTTTTCTATCAAAAACATAAATTAACAATCGAGCAAAGTTGAGAAACAGCTCCAGAATACCGTGCTCAACATTTCCATCGAGAATGCATCTGATTGGTCCATTGCTGACCAATTATATTTTACCATGTGTGGATGCCCTTGGATCTTTTCGTTCTAATGGTGAAGATTGCAGGTCGCTAACTGCATCCGTTCAGGAGATATTCCTCCTTGAGTTTTCTCCATTTACTTCTGGAACCGACATTATTACCAAAGATACACTATAGAACAGTAGTCATTTTTCACTTCAAATGTCTCATTTAGAAAAAATATACATATATGTCTATGTATGAATCACATATTTATCATACAAAAGTGAGTGTTAATATTTAGAGCGAAATTGTGTCTATAATTTTCGGAAATAATAGATGAAACACTTTCGATAGAGAATTATATTCTCTACAAAACTTCCTAGTCCGCACAAGATTGAAAAGATTAATGTCTACTCAGCCATCAAATTAATGTTTTATATTGATTTTCGTATTTTTTTTCTGTTAAAGTCTGTGGTTCATGTATCAACAGCTTATGCTAATTGTAATCGTAATAATGTTGCTGAAATGATTTATCCACCACCTATTCAACCATCAAAATTATTAGATGCTAGTGAATGGATGGATGATCAAGTATTAGATGCTTTAACAAATAAAATAATTAATGATAGACCTAATACATATACATTTACAAAAGCACTTGCTGAATATGTTATATCACAAGACGCAAAAGATCTTCCATTAGCTATTATACGTCCATCGATTGTTGGTTGTACGTGGCATGAACCTATACCAGTAGATTTTATTCGAAACTAATTTTATTAGCAAAATTTTCTACGATTATTTGCTTATGTTTTTTTTTTAATAGGGTTGGATTGATAATTATAATGGTGCCAGTGGATTGATTGTAGCGGTATGAAAAGTATTATTTATTTTAATGAAATTATTTTCTAAATATTCAGACAAGCAAAGGTATGCTTCGAACTATGATCGGTAGTACTCAAGCAAAAGCTGATATTATTCCAGTTGATATTTGTGTAAACATGATGATTGCTATTGCATGGCAGACAGGAATAAAACAGTAAGTATTGATTTGATTTAATTCATAATTAGAGTCCTATCGAATAAACTTTTCCGTGTCTAGTGTCGAGATCGTAAGAATGTGACGAGAGTGTATTTGAAATTCATTTTCTAAATACTTGATTCCATTCGAGGAGTTATAAAAATGTACAAAACGATAATTAACACCTAATGAAGAAAGATTTTCAACTGATCAAACTCTTTTGAATTCGGACTCTGTGTCAAAGATAGATTCCGATGAGATATGAAAAGCCTCAAATATCTCTAGAAGGAAGCATTCTTTTGATTTTCTCGATGCATACCATGCTCGAAGCTGAGTCTCCAGATATTTTAAATATTAAGAAACTTTATAGAAATAAAAAGAATTGAGGGTTGCGATACGCTTTAATATAAGGATTAAAACAATTCGGAATATTGATTTTTTTCTGTATTGTCTCGTAGGACTCAAATCATAAATTGTTTATGCTGTTTTAAAATTGAAATAATATTTTCTGTAGAAAAATTCAAATAGATAATCTTTTTTTTTTGTTTTGCCTAGCCCAAAGACTATTCCAGTATTTAATTGTTGTACTGGTCATTTGGGATCATTAACATGGGGTAAAATCATTGAATGTGGCTTGGGTCATCTTGATACAGTCTGCATGGAAAATGCAATCAGCTTTCCGCATTTACAATTTACTGAAAATCGGTAAAATAAAAGCAAAAAAAAAAATTTAAAATATCATAGTTTAAAAAACTTTATTTAAATAGATTTCGATATTTTTATCTTCGATTTTTACAAGAAGTACTTCCTGCATTTATGCTTGATTGTTATATGCGTTTAATTGGTCGAAAACCAATGTAAGATAAACCTGACATATAGAATTGTATTAGATAAATTTTTTTTTCTTCATATTTTAGTTTTTCCAAACTCTGTGATAAAATTTATAAAAATGTTCGAACACTTGATTTTTTTACTACACACTCATGGATTTTTCCCAATGATAATAGTATTCTTTTACAACATGAGATGAGCGATGTTGATCGACAAGTACGTTATATTGTATATAAAAATTAGAAACTAAATTACTAATTAGAATTTTCTCAGTACTAATCATTAATAATATATCCCTTTAAAGATAGAAGATAAAATAAATGCTTGAAGAAAAGAATTTAATCAGAAATTATCTTAAATAAATGATTAAGATTAAATTTATTTTTTTTTTTAATCTATAAGTACTTTTGATTATTTACATTATCGCTAAAATTCTTTCTATGATCTCTATTTCGTATTGGTGATCGTTCTTTTCGTTCGCTTTTTGGATATATCATGGGAGACATTGCAGAGATCATCTCAGATTCTTGTCGATAGTTTCGATCATCGAAAACAAGCATTGCCGACATCCACTTAGCTAACCTTTCTGAAAGTTGACACAAGGGAATTCGACCTGATTCCATTAGAGATACAATGGTAACAATAGAATGCTGTACTGATGTAGACATGCACGTATGGAATAATGATAAACACATGATAGAATTACGGTGATGTTAGATTCATTTGAACTTGTTCAGTTGAGAAAGGTCTGTTTCAAGAATATACCTGAATTTCATAAAATATGACGAGGCTTTAATCTTGAAAACCTTTACACTATTATCACAAAATTTTTGTTATTTTCTTGAAATAACTTCACCAACCGAAAAAAATCGAAATCAACTTAAGACCAGTATAGTATGATAATGATTTCACTGTTATTCCATCCCTACATTTTTAGAGTACTGTACCGGTGAAAATATTGAAAAAATTCTACCGATTTTTAAAAAAATATTCTGTATTATATATTTATTTTAAGCATAAAAAACGGCATTATTATCTAACTTAGCACTAAAATCAATAATCACTCTCCCTCAGACAAAAAAACGGCCTTTTTCCATGTCATTTTTGCATCACTTAATAAGTTGTTTTAGAAAAACAAAATATACCAGGAGATGCAGCGTGAAAAGAACTACAATGTGCAAAGTAAAGCTTATTTTAATTTTGTACTTTTTGTTTTCAA
>CAJNSZ010001022.1:0-38648 GCA_905329745.1 Rotaria sp. Silwood2 | reverse complement strand
TGAACCATTTTACTAGAAAAGTTTGAATAATACTATTTCTAATCTCGTAGTTAGTCTGATGAATATGTGAAAAGTCAGCAGAACACGAAAAACGGCAATTTCGAATTATTAGGTTCGAGAAATTTTCAAAACACGAGAAACAAATGTGAGTAATTGTATGTGCTAGGTTATTTTGACGAATAAAATTCAATTTTTTATTACAAAATTACCTATGCATGTACCCTACGTTAGAGCTGGAATCCGTCCGGTCAAACCAGTACCAGATCAGATCGTACCAGTTGACAGTTTCGAAAAATCTCCTTTGTTGACCTTGTCTTTGGCCATAAAAACTAATATTTTGATATCAGAGTACATAAAAAGTGCTCAAGACAGATATTATTTTGATTATTTGTTTTGAGATTCTCTTTAAAGATATTCATTATATTGAGTATCTCTTACATGCTCTCCTCAACTATTTCATATTTTGGGGCATTTTTTTCCTAAAAATCGATTTTCTGAAAAATTCGCTATTTTGTCGTCGGTTTTAACCAGTTTTTACGGGTCTTTTGCCAGTTTGACATGAGATTCCAACCGACAGATTTATTGGCTAGACCGGACCGGTTTACCATTTCCAATATAAAGCAGAATCCAATTTCTTTTTGGCCCAAGTACTTTTCAGACATTCACTAGTCGCACTGGTGGATCAAAAATCAAAATCCGAGAACTGTTCCAGGAAAGTGGCATAAATCTCAAGGATTTGCCCAATAGCTAATATCAACAAGTTCATATCTAATTGAAAAATAACGCCGTTCCAGTAATCAGATTGTCGATTATGACGATATTCACTTCAGACGAACAGCAACATCAAGATGACACGAATGACGATCGTTGCTTTCCTCTTTTTACTTTTTTGTTGTCACTCTCATTCATAAAGTTAGCGATCATGCTGTTGTCTCCGTGAATTTCTAGATGATCTCTCGTATAAAATAGACTTAGCAAGGTTTTATAACAAGCAAGTGTTTCCTACTGGTCAGATGGACTGATAAAACCTCGTAGTCATGGATGTCCAAAAGCGATAGCAAAGAAAGATCCCAACGATTGTCAAATAAATCTATGGTGCAAAAAGATTTCGGTGATTACGTCATCATTCGAGTGATCCCCCTTCCGCCACGAACGTCAACAAAAGTAAGCATTTCGCGATACTCCTACCTCCAAGTTGAGGGTGTGGGTGAAGTGACCATAAACAGACACCCACATCTACATGCGCCCACGCCCACATCCTCATAATAATAATAAGATGCAATTGAATAAAAAAGATCTTTTCCATATAGTTTTGCGTAATGTAAGACATATTAGAAATAAACTTAAAACTACATATGAGTTGGTGCCTATTTTTATGAGTAATATATAATAGTCATGAATTTACTTCCTTCATGCAAGGTGTTTTCCAATGTGAGATATATTGATATAAGAAATGAAATGAACTGAATTTTATTTCATTTTTAATACAACAATATTGACGAGTTATATTTTATTTTATAATAATTAAAATATATTTATCGAATATATGACCTTATTTTCTACTTAGGTCATACCAAAAGTAGTCGCCCAGATACCTTATTTTCGTATAAAAGGCTTGAAGAAATTTTCCTTTTTTTACGAGCAGATAGAGCGTCTTTTGTTCTATTTTTCTATGCTATTTGATCACTATTCAACTAATATCATAATAATAAAATTTCGATAGCAACTGTTTTTCTTGAAAATTAGCTGGTAGCATTAGATCATAATGGGTGTGGCACTTTTGCATTTCACTTTATCATCACTTAATACGTTGTATTAAAAAAAGAAAATATACCACAAGATGCAGCGTGAAAAGCTCTACAATTTACAAAGAACAATTATAAAAAGATGAGATGGAAAAAACCGAATTCATCTTTTACCAGAAAACAATCTCATTTTCGCAACGTCGAAATTTGGTAGTTCAGAGTTTTGTCAATTTTGAAAACAAAAATTGCAGCTATAAAATAAGCGATCCTTTACAAACTGTAGAGCTTTTCACGCTGCATCTTGTGATATATGTTCTTTTCCTAATACAATGTAGTAAGTGGTGATAAAATGAAATGCAAAAGTGCTCCATTTTTCATGCCACACCCATTATGATCTAAATGCTACCAGCTGGTTTTCAACAAAAAACAGTTTTTATCGAAATTTTATTATTATGATATTAGTTGAATCGTGATAAAATAGCATAGAAAAATAGAGCGCAAGACGCTCTATCTGTTCATAAAAAAGAAAATTTCTCCAAGCCTTCTATACGAAAATAAGATATATGGACCACTACTTTTGGTATGACCTAAGTAGAAATCAAGTTAAAACTAACTTTTATCTTAGCGTAAATACATTAGCTTGATCTTTTTATCAGATTTGTTTATGAATCAAATAAACAGAGTAAACATTTTTCACAATAAAACATAAACAGAGAACAACTTATTTTAAATTTATAACAAGTCTCTCAATGCATCTTGTTAAAACATATTCAATATTGATCGTATACAATGACATTAGAGGTGTGATAGAATGTTTATGGATTATCAATCAATAGAGAAATAATATGACAGTGGCGGTGTGGGTGTGGGTCTTATTTTCATCAACACTCTTACGCACACTCATCCTCACATCCACCCATACCCTGAGTAAAACAGCCGTAACTTTTGAAAAAAGCCATAGGAGTCCGAATTCTATCAGAGTTTTTAGTAGAAAATCATTGGAATTGGGCAAGTGCACCTGAAATGGTTTCCTTGTCAGCCATTTTGAGTGTTACTTGACACATCAGTTTTGTTGTATCGCCAGATCAGGCAGATGTCTATCTTATTCAAGCGTCTTTATGATGTGTTTTCTTATTATAAAATAAATCAAAGAGTCTTTCAAATGAAGGTTCTTATTTGCAACATAATTGAGATGACGTGTTTTCTTTTATCTTATTCTATTTACAAAAGAGATGAGAATGAATCGTTTTCATTTGATGTTTGTTATCAACATGAGGTAAGTGAGGCCAACTTGCCTTGAAACTCTTCAAAGAACATAACAATAATCTAGAGAACGAATATCTATGTTGAAAGCGTCATTCCCTAAAGTCGCTATCTGTATTCTATGGGATAAAGTATACAATGTCATAATGGAAGTTTTGTTCAAAGATTTAATTAAGCCCACTAAAATCATTGCAAATCTCACTTCTACTTTAATAAATACTAGCAAATCGTGGTGAGCTGTGCATTGCCATTAGAGCTTGACACGATTCGATAGATAATTATTTGACACCTTTGATTCGATTTTACCTAGTTCGACTTGGAATCAAATAAAGAATGGTTCATAGATAATTGTAGTTCCAGTATTTTCAATCTTTCTTTTTCTTCTTGTACTGGCCTGAACTAAGGTTTTTACCAGAAGGTTCTCTATTGCCAAATTTTATTAAAAGAAAATGTAAAAATTGTTTCATAAATTAAACGAAAACATCAAGAAACATAGAAGTTATTATTGATAAAACTAGATCATTAGTGGTGCTGCTTTAAAGTTTCTCATGTTTACTTAGTTCCTAACATAGAGAAAGCAATGACTCACAAATCAGCCATAACTATTACATCCCATTTTCACAGTTTTCATCGATCAGTGTGCAAAATATCAGAATCAGCGGATCTTAATTTAGCGGTTATAATTAAGATGTAGGCGAGTGCCAGTGTAGGTATCGCTATGGCTATTCTTCTTCTCCACACCCACACTTCACATTCATACCCTTATCGTCCTAATCTTGTTTCTAGAGAAGGAAGGTTATATTTGTTTTCATTCACATACTGTTGTCTTGTGAGAAAATGATATTACCGACGTTGAGCGCCATCGACTATGTTATCTTGGTGATATTACTTTTGTTCTCGGCCACCATCGGTGGCATATTTGGTTTCGTCAAATCCAAGAAGGCATCAGCCAAAGAATATCTTTTAGGTACGTAACATCATTATGAAATGATCAACATTCTCTTTTACTTCAGCTAATGGTGATATGCATGTGCTTCCTGCGGCGTTGAGTGTTACGGTCTCCTTTGTTTCTGCCATTACTCTACTGGGTACTCCGAGCGAGGTGTACATGTATGGAACAATGTTTTTGTATCAAGGTGAGAAAAATAAAATTGTCATAATGTTCTTCATCATCACCGTGTCTTTCTGTTTGTAGCTGCTTCGTGGAGCATCGCATCGATGGTGACGGCTTTCATTTTCGTGCCGAAATTTCGAGAAATGAATCTTACGAGTATTTATGAGGTGTGATACTTCTAAATGTGACAGAAAGAAGAAGAATTAGGCATCTGTTAGTATTTAGAGAAGCGTTTCGATCGATCAGTACGTATGTGCGTTTCCATCACCTACTCCGTATACATGGTGCAGTAAGATTTGCTTGTGCGGATACCTTCCATTTCATCATTTCTATAGCTTTTATATATGGCTCTGGTACTCTATATGCCATCATTGGCACTAAGTCAAAGTATATGACAAAGAAAAAATTAAGATTTAGGCAAAATTAAACTCAGGTAGAATTTATTTTTAATCAGGATCAAAACTAAGAATTTATTTTCGTTTATTTAAAGATAGATTCTAATTTTGGTTTGCATAAAGAAAGTAGCATGTATTCTATAACTTCATGGATTTGCCTAAACTTTAATTCTAGTTGAGCATCACTTAATGTAGATATCTCGAATAGCTATTTTGTACTCATCTTTTTCGATTATTTTAAATTTTTGAATCTATTAAAAATACTATTTAACTTTGCCTAAATCTCAGTTTTGTGTGACAGACGCAAAAAAAAGTATATGATACTTTTTTTGAAATCTAAATCTAGCGACGGGATTGAACAAATGGATTTCAGTCGTTTCTATTGGTGTCGTTTGTACTTTCTACTCCGCCGTGGTATGTACTTAAATTTGATCCTTGTCAGGAAAAAACAATCCAATACGCGTCGACATGTTTAGGGTGGACTGAAGGCAATTATTTGGACCGATGTTTTGCAAGCGTTGGTAATCTATGCTGGCATTTTCGTTGCCATTAATCAAGGTAGGTTCATGCATCTAATAATCCTAACTGAGTTGTGATTTGTAGCCAAAGAGAAAAAAAATTGAGAAAGTCTTGGTGTGATCTTTCAATGAGTAAAAGTCATTGAACTTTGGATTTTATTGCAAAGTAATAAATAGTGTCGTTATTCTTCAATCTACTACTTGTTTAATCGTTCTGAATAGGCTTATACTTGCCGACTGAGAACTACTCAAACCCGTAGAATGTATTCGAAAGCTGAATGAAAGACATTTGATTCCATCTATTCTATTAGGTTTGAGCTTAGTTGGCGGCGTTAAACGAGCATTTTCGATTGCTTCTCAAGGTGGTCGTATAGAATTTGATAAGTGAGTTTATCGTTATTCATTTTATACTGATAGAAATTCTGAATGCTCTCATCAATTTAGTGTAAGTTTGGATCCTCGAACGCGTCACACAATTTGGTCAATTTTGATTGGTAACTCTCTTTATGCATTATTGTTCTATTGTTTCAATCAAGTACAAGTACAACGATATATGTGTGTTCGATCAACTCGAGGGGCACAAACAGCTCTTTTGATCAATATCATTGGTGTTGCTAGTCTCTTTCTTCTCACGGGTTTTATAGGTATCATTCTCTATGCCTACTATGTCGACTGTGATCCATACACGGCTGGTCGTGTTCAAAATGTTGATCAAATCTTTCCATACTTCATTATGGACACACTGAGCAATAAGAAGGGCATACCAGGCTTATTTCTTGCTTGTGTATTCTCGGGCTCGCTCTCCACCATTTCATCTGGGATCAATAGTCTAGCAGCAGTTATTATTGAAGATGTCTACAAGGCACTCATAAAAGAACAGTTAAGCGATGAGCGGCAAGGCATCCTATCGAAAATACTTTCAGTCATTGTTGCTGTATTGGTGATGCTTCTTACCTATGTCGTGAGTTATTTGGGCTCGGTAATCAATGCAGTAATATCAATGTCTGGTGCCCTTTGTGGACCCATCATAGGTGTATTCTTTCTTGGATTTTTTTTCCCACAAGCCAATCGACGAGGAGCGATGGCTGGATTTTGCGCAGGTTTAGTGTCGCAACTCTGGATCTTCTTTGGCGCCCAATTAACGAAAAATCAGAGGAGCAGTGGTCGATTGCCATTATCAGTAGCCAATTGCACAAATTACAATGGATCGGCACTAGTAATCACGAGTACAACAACAGTAGTCACACGTATCAAGTAAGTGAACATTTAATTTCAATGTCCACTGGGCTAATTTAGATAATTTCGGTGAGCTTGTCAAATTTTGACTTCTTTCTTTGATCCTTGCTAACACTGAAGAATTTCTTTCAGTTAATCTGTTTTTGTAACTTTTATTCGACACTGCTTAGTTCAACAGTTGAATACAAAATAAATCTGAATACTTTCAGAATTCTCTGGCTATGTTTTCATTTCAATAACAAAAGAACTTAATAGATTGTCACTGCATTTAAATGTTTTATTTATATCTTAGTTTTGTTTCTGAAGTATCACCCATTGATTTTTGTCTTGTTTTTAGACCTAATCCACTGCTTGGTCTTTATTCAGTGAGTTATATGTGGTATACACTGATTGCTGTTGGTACTGTGTTGATTGTTGGTGTTCTGGTGTCCTATCTCACGCATCCTTTGAAACCACATGAAATCGATTCTAAATTAATTATTCGAATGAGTGATGTATGCAGATTTGACTGTTGGGAAAAACAACGGCAAAAGCGGTTCAAATGTGTTGTTTACGACGAAGTCGCTGTCGTGCAGGAGGTATGCTTTCGGGATGCTTCTTCCAATCAAATAGTCTTCATTGTTTTATATAGGAACCAAAAGATACGAAAATACCCCCAACGATGTCTTCGGAGACCTAATAATGTGCATTGCTTTGACGAACAATTGGATTTGAAATTTCTAAAACATTACGAGATAAATATTTTTCCTAATCACATCAATTAGTGAAGTGGCAGGGTGTGGGATGTGAATGTGAGTGGGTGTCGGCGACCACTTTATCTACCCCCATAAAGCAGGAGATTTTGATGATTGCACGATATTATAATATTAATTGGACGTTTTTCAGAATAAAACTTGCCAATGATTAAACCCAAGCAATCTAATCAGTATCGTTCTCGAAACTAAATAGACATTGCTGTTCGTCACTAAGCGTAACATTAGTCTAAAGACAGATCTAATGCCAATTACAAAAAGAAAACAGTAATGAAACCTCTTAGATACAAAGTATGACTCACAGAAACGAATTGATTCTAAATGACGAAATCCATTTAAGCACATATTTTATATGCTGCGAATGAATCCATGTTCTTTTTAGTACTCGCTTCTCTAAATTGCGATTAATTGAACGACAATGTTCAACTAGAATTAATTCGATCAAGAACAGAAGTACTAGATCACAGCACAGAGGTTTTGACTTAAGTTTTTCGATCAGCATTAAAATTCTGGCTAAGTCAATACGCATTCTGAAATAACAAAAGAAATATTTTGCATATTATCTTTACACATAGATCTGCTTCGTTTCATTGAATATTGAAATTAGAATAGTACACTCAGCAAATAATAATTACTATGCAAGTCATGTATGACTTATACTAGACCGTTTGTTTCTTTCAATTGTTAATATGGAAACTGTTGCTCTGACAGACCAGCGTTACTACTACTCCGTATATTTTCGTTATTGTAAAATGTTTTTGATCAGAGTTATATTTTATATTTCGAATACAATTCTTTTGTCTCTGGTGCTTACTATATTCGTTCGAAACAACTATATTAAAAAACAAATATAGATTTAATGTATGCATTATTTTTTATTTGTTGAATTCAAATAATCTTCGAGTTGATCAACAAGATGTTAATCGCGTTTCACTGTATAAAGACGTCGACCTCCTCGTTTTAATGGTTGTGTCCGTGACTGTGCTTGTTTTGGTGCATTCGGGGTGTGGGTGTGGGTTGAGTGACAGGTGACACAAACCCACCCCTCCACAACCACACCCACACCCCACACACAAAATCCACATCCACCATACGCTAACTGAGCCCAGGTTCACATTCGCACTGATTTCGCTTGAAAACGAGCAAGTAACAGTTTTCTTGTTTTCTTATCTCGTAGAAGAGAAAAAAAATGTCACATCCGACAAGCAATACAGTGATCCCGAGTTGTGAGTGAATTCCCTCAATAAAAACTACGGTCCAATCACTGAAAATAACATAGTGGGCGGCTTCGAATTCTATTAACCAAGTCTAAAGATGAGTAAGTGATATTGAGTATTTTTGATTCGCAAACAATTTATTTATTATTAATCATAAAAGACAAGACAACGTGCTTCAACACTTTTTTGTTCGCTATCTGTTGGAGACTCATGCTCATTGATAAAACCTGTATGAGCACCATATTGCGCAACACCGGAATCACTCTCGAAGATTTTGAAGATAAACAATTCGTTTGATCGCATATGGCTTAGATAGTACCACCTGTGGGCATCTTGAGCGTTGCGCGAGATGGCATAGACTGAAACACTACTTTGAGATCCGCGAGCTTCTGCAATATGAATATCGTTGTCGATATCTAATGATTGATAGTCGCAAAGGGTCAAAGGAGTGTTTATGATTGGATTGGGACCCACCGGTCGCCAAACATTGATAAGTTGAAAGCGTTTCTGCATCACTGTTTTGGCTTCTTCTGCATCGAGTACTTGTTCTATTTTAAAACGAACTGCCGGCGGATCATTATCAACATGCGCATAGAAAATAGGATTCTTGTGATTCTGATCACATTGATCGACAGCACGCGGGATTGCTCGAAATCGGAATATATGATTGAAGATAATCACACGGGAGGCACCGAGACGTTTTTTGAGCAGAGCACTAATCTCATCATAGTAAAGTTGTTGCATCTCGCTACCGCTGTCAAATTCATTGTGTATATTGCCATCATATTTCATTATTTCAAAGCCATGAGTATCGATATTGACGGAATTCTCCTTACCCCGCAAATCATGAATTGTGACACGAGTTGGTGTTCCTGTGAAATTTGTCCTTGCGCAGCCCAACGTAGGACTCACATCAACCCATGGAGGAGAACCATCAACCGGTTCACTAAAATAATAGATATCTCCAGTAATGTCGCCTTCCATCGTCAGCTTCAAACAATTTGCACAAATAGAACAAGTGCGTGTAAAGAACAAGGTAATAAAAGAATAATATTTTTCTCCTTCCACTTCTCCTTATCTTATCTAAGATAGAATACTGTTAAGGATGATGTGCAGAACAGCCACTTAAGCTTACTGCATACGAATTTCATTTTTTTTTGCAGTGCACTTTTTCTTCAAATTAGTAGCTATCAGTGTTACAATGAAAGATAAGAGGAGAAAATTAAAAGAAAATGAAAGACCACCATGTGCGAATAGCACTACTCGAAGCTGGTAAACAAGCCTTTTTTTATGATTATCATCATAAAAAAACAAATCCGTCAGAGAAATGAACTCTTAGTAATCAGACAAAAACTCAAAGCAAATCCTCCTGTGAGCTATAAAACAGCTTCAAAACGCGTCGCATATAAGGGGGGAAAAGCGCGACTTCTGTATTTCACGTACTTCACCATACTTCACTCGTACTTCACTCGTACTTCAAAATTGTACTTGATGTACAGTGAAATTCGAGTGAAATAAAAGTGAAATACAAGTGAAGTATGATGAAGTCTCGCTTTTTCCCCCTTGGTCGAATATCACTTTACAAGAGAGCTGCGCAAATCAAAGGTTTCTATGGTGGCGCTAATGCGATCGCGATGGCGGTGGCGGCACGGAGAGAATTTTTAAATACCGTCGCAGCAGCGGTCATTTTTTACGGAGAAGTTTTTAAAACTCACGAATTTTCAAGCGGCCTCGGTATTCATATTCACTATGTGGCAAGACTCAACAAATTCAACCGACTACTAGGAGCTATTCCTGTTCGAACACATTATAAAGTCCAAAGTTAACAAAATTTCTTGAACATCGCCGCGGAAGCGGTGCGGTAGCGGTGAACTTTCGACAGCGATGGACACCTCTGGCGCGAATACAAGTACAAATTGTACGTTGAAAAGATGACCTCCGAAATTTAGAATTTGCGCTCTCACGTGCTACCATTTACTCTGGCGTATTTGTATTAGAAATACATGAAAGTGCAAATTTTATAAATTCTAAGTTTTTTTATCCCGTACATGTCAGTACATGAGAGTACATACAAATTTGTATGCGCTTTCATGCATTGGATAAAAAAACCTAGAATTTGAGAATTGATACTCGTTTGTACTACCATGTACTCTGATGCACGGTGGGTGTGAGTACAATTACCCGTGCTCGGTTGTTGCAAGTCATCTCTTCAAGCACACTCACACCTTAGGGGGTGTGGGTGTGGGTGTGGGTGTGGATGTTGGTGTGGGTGTGGGTGTGGGTGTGGGTGTGTGGGTGGGTGTGGGTGTTGGTGTGGGTGTGGGTGTGTGGGTGGGTGTGGGTGTGGGTGTGGGTGTGGGTTTGGGCATGAGTGTGGATGTGTAACAGAGTATTCTATTCACTACACCCACGCCGGCATCCTCACTGACACCCGACCCTACCCAGTCCAAATGGATATTGAAATTTTTTTCTAGTAGAAATAAATTTCTTGAAAGGAAGCGAAAGAAATCTGCGAGTGACATGACCTTTACTGAATACATGAATATCTATTTGCATCAATCCATCTACAAATTTAATGTTGCCCATGATAGTAGTGTTCGTTTTGGAAGATCATTACTCCCGTGATGAGGGGGGAGGGATTTTCAATTTCCTGGAAATGAGTACGCTCCATGCCCTCGTATAATTTCTTCAAATTAGAAGATCTTCAAAAATGTCCTGTGTTTTGAATAAGAACAATTATTTTCCCGTATTATTGTATAAAAAGTCAAATCCGGCATACTTTTTGACATTGTTGTCCAAAACTACAAATATGTAGGTAATTAAAAGCGATGAAGTATCGTAAAAACAAGCAACTTCTGTTTTCGCTTTTCATTATTGCCCAAATTACGAATTATGCCCTGCTCTTTGAGGTTTCTTTACTTTTAGGTTTAACGAAAATGTTCTATTCATGTAGACGAAATTTACAATGACGATAAAATAAATGTGAACTACTTATTTTTAACATTCTTATTTCCTGTATCTTTGCTATTACAAAGAACACTGAGCTCTATTTATCTTCTTTCAGGTGAACAATTGCATATCAGTTTTAATCGTCAACTGCAAGACACAACATATTGTGAATATATACGAAAAAAAAGAGTCAGTGTACTTGTGAATATTGTTGAGGCATTTATTGAAGACACGCAAGAAGCAAAAAAAAGTTTTGTTCAATAATGTTCTGATTACGGATTGCATGTTATTCAAAGATCAGCACCACCACGAAGTCTGAGCACAAGATGAAGTGTGCTCTCTTTCTGGATGTTGTAGTCACTGAGAGTGCGACCATCTTCAAGCTGCTTGCCTGCGAATATGAGACGTTGCTGATCAGGTGGAATGCCTTCTTTATCCTGAATTTTTGCTTTGACATTTTCAATGGTATCTGAAGGTTCGACTTCAAGAGTAATAGTCTTGCCTGTCAACGTTTTCACGAAGATTTGCATACCACCGCGGAGACGGAGGACCAAGTGAAGTGTGCTCTCCTTCTGAATGTTGTAGTCACTGAGGGTGCGACCATCTTCAAGCTGCTTACCAGCAAAGATCAATCGCTGTTGATCAGGTGGAATGCCTTCTTTGTCTTGAATCTTGGCTTTCACATTTTCAATGGTATCTGAAGGTTCGACTTCAAGAGTAATAGTCTTGCCTGTCAATGTCTTTACGAAGATTTGCATTGTATTTGATGCGATGAGTGAGTGTTGTAAATAGAGAAAAGATAACTAGAATGCTTTGCAAAAGTGAATGAAGGTAACCTCAACAGGTGACAGTTTTTATAGTATAGTTGCACGACGATGATTCAATCAAATGTTATCTTTTGGCTTTGCCATAAAAAATCATTATGTCACTTGTTGACGTATTGCAACATACCCAGAACAGAAGGCAACGTTGGAAAGAAAAGTATGAATCACTCAGCAACGAACAAAAATGCACGGAAGAGATAAGAATTTTTCATCGTTCGAGAATATTCTGGTTTATTATTCAGACGACTTGAGGCAATAACGTCGATTAAGGGTTCGGTGAAAAATCGTAGCGAATATGTGCCCAAATCGTGCTCTAAGCAGATACGGCTTAAACTTGAATCTGGAGAAGGCTCACAATATATTTTTACACATTTCAATGGATTTGTTTCAACTTCTACTTAAGCAGAAAAATATACAACAATGCAGTCAACAGCTGCACTACTTCACCATGCAATCACTCTGTGGATCTGGTCACGAATCGATCATGACAGTACTGCTTCGTTCGTTGCAAATAGTAAAACATTAAATACAAGACCGTTCCCTGAGAAGGGGTAAAAGTTGAGCACTAAGAGAAATAAAATCATTACGTAAATGTGGTCTCATGAGTAAATAGTGAAAATATATTTGTATTCTACCAGCCATCATTGAAAAATAAAAATTCCAAATGAATATTATGCCCAATTAAACTCAATTTCAGTTAAAATATCGTAGTGAGAATTTAAAGTGAGATTTAATAATCGTTTTCAAAAATGTTGATTGGTTTTCGTGGTTGTCTAGATTTTATTCGTACCATATCAGCATGAATAATATTTTCTTTGTCGATTAATTTATGGAAAAACATCCATAACCTAAGATGAGCACATAGAAATACTAATCCAATCGGCGAGTGATAAGAGAGGGAAATGTAGATCAATAGAATAAAAAAAAAACAGCAATGCGCATAGTCTCACTTTTTTTTAGAGAGTTTCTTTCAATGTTGTGTCTGATAAGCTATACGTCGGATTCATTAACAGAAATAAAAATAGTCTTCCAATGATATTTCGCCTCATAATGTTAATTGATCAGATCTAGTAATAGATAATAATTACCAAAGATTTGTAGAATAAAACTGAAATACTGTACAATATTGTCCTTATAATTTTGATTAATACAATGTAAATATTTGATTGTCATAATTATTACTTATTTCCTTTTAATTGAGTTAATAAATTTAACAAC
The DNA here is from genome assembly GCA_905329745.1 of Rotaria sp. Silwood2. NCBI lineage: Eukaryota > Metazoa > Rotifera > Eurotatoria > Philodinida > Philodinidae > Rotaria > Rotaria sp. Silwood2. Next base: position 25,417 of record CAJNSZ010001022.1, on the reverse strand, counting down.
TATTGGATAAAGTTACTTATCGAAAGTTTTTAATAAAAATGATTACATGATGTTTAAGAATAAATCTTTGACATATTTAACAGTATGATAATAATTCATGAAATGTGTAATGATATATTCGTATTCAAAGTTACCTATCAAAGCAAAATTTTTATTTGTTAACAATATTTTGACCTAATGAGCTAATTTTATTTCTGATGATAGAGGATAGTTCCATGTTTTTATTATTAAGAAACAAAGTTAATAACATAGCTTAAAAGTATTATTATATACTTGCAAGAGAAAAACATTACGTTCTTGGTAAAGATAAACAATAGATTTCGGTTTTCTTTCATATAATTCTAATTCTTTTTCCTCAACTTTCTTCTATCTCACTTCTACGAAGCTTCAGAGTATCTTTTCGAATGCCCTGGCATAATCTGCTTTTAAGAAAATATATCCAATTATAGATAATTTTTAGTAGAGGACTTCCATGAGTAGCCAACTATAACAAAATAAAATGCACCAAAAATCTTTATAACATATCCCATTTTATAGAGCTTTGTTTGTTGATTATTTTCACTACAAAATTGCTTTCAGTGTCCACCAACAAACAACGATGTTGGAGCCAAAATACTGGAACATCGAATTGCTCTGGATGACTATTGTAATTCGATGTTTTTCAGCGCATCAACCGTAGCACCATCATTTGTTAGTGAAAATAGAAGACTTTCAATGAAAACGATCAGCAGAAAAATGCTCTACAAAATGAAATACAACAAAAAGATTTTGAATACATTTCATGGTTTTATAGCTAACTAATAGAGGTTAAGTACCTGAAAAAAGACTAAATTTTGTATTGAAGTAGACTACACTAAAATTTCAAGTTTATCGAAAAGCTGTTGATTTATGACGAAAAGCCTGAAATAATCAACTCATATGTTTGAAATACAGTGAAGATATGCAAACTTTGTTTTCTGTTAGGTGGCCCTTGAAACATCCTGTATATGAGCAGTGAAAGAGAGGAGAACAATTTAGAATATCCCGAAATAAAGAGACGCATCCAAGAATTAAGGAATAGGAATTTCTCTTCAGTTCCTCCATTGATCCACGAATACTAAAATTAAAATAAATACAATATCCACGATTTTTTTCACTCTTAGACCCGTTTTAATCCAGAAATTTGTGAACATAAATGCGTGAGTACCAAAATTATTTCAAAGAAAGGATTAGTTTGACTTTCTTGAATGAAGGAACTGATGATGCGTTGTCGGTTCTCCGAGAAATTATCATAACAATGTTGATAATTCTTCTACAGTTTAGAAATTTCTATTTCTCAGTTCTTGGATACTGCTGGGAGTAAAAACCAAAAAAACAAAGAAATCCATACGAATAGAATACATCTGATATGTGTGACAAGCAATGTTTCAATTTCTAAAGCTAAAGATAGTTCCTCTTCATATATTATCTTTATCATTTATTGTTCTTTTCAGATTTATATAAAATCGTTAAAATTATTATTTTTTCTTTCTTTTTGTAGCACATTGATGTAATATTCTCTTTTGATTGATTCGTGAATAGTCGATCATACTCTTTCGTTGTAAAGATTAGCTATATATGTGCATGATGTTTTTATAAAGAGTTTTACTATTCAATTGTGATTTCTCTTTTACTATCAAATGATGATGTATTAGTTTTGAAATACTGAATATGAGATCGATCTTCGCCAGATAAGAAAAGAAATAAGGTACAAGTTTTTCAATCAAATCAACAAAATAGTACACGACGATACTCATACTCATTTACAAGTGTATTCGAGCTTCATAGCATATAAATATGAGTCTTTCAAAGCGAATTAGCTAAAAGATTTATATTTGAAAAAGAAATTAAAAATTGAAGAGTAAATAACATAGATATACGTCCATATAACTTATGATTTTGAAATTTGTTTTATTCAAGACGATTTCAATAAAGATGAAAAATTGGTCATGATGCATTTATTTTCTCTTTTCAAATTAATTTCCATGTGATTTTGTTAATGTTTCAATATTAAACTTAGACCGAAATTCGAAATTCATCGACTGTTAACACAATTTCGCGTATATATTCAGTAACAATAGGTAAGAATACACGTATATTTAAGATGAAATATATAATAAAGATATTCATCACGATTGAAAACTTGCGACTGCCATGCCGTGATTATAGAAGAAAAAAGTTAACGCACACGATGATTGAAAAAAGCGTTGACGTGTAACACCTAAAAAAAACTGTAGAACGACCCTACCTTGATATTTGTTAGAAAAATGTTTTCAAAAATTTACAGTTGAGCTTACTGTAGACTAGAACTGTTGTTACTAATCGATGAGATTCATTGAAACTTAGTATTTCATTAGCGGACAATGATATTCTCTCCTAATTCAAGCATTTTTGGGTTGTCCTTGAAAACCAAAATTGCCGTCCTTGCCATCGCTGATATATAGAATGCACGAAGTATCAAACAAAACTTTGGAATTTTATTAGTTATTGAGCTTGAAGAGGGATGAGAAGCTAATGGGCAATCCAAAAGTCTCGATTCCTGATTGTAGATTAACATTATCTTTATGAACATATATGTAGGCAGTTGAGTGAAATAAAAATTTTTGGCAAAATAGACTAAATTTATGATCTGAAAAGTTACGGTTACTGTATTTATCATGATTAAGAGAGGGTTCACCATAGGGTCGAGGAACCCTATACTCCCGAAAATTTTTATCCCCTCATTTTATTTGTGGAATCGACAGTCCATGAGGTGAAATCAATAAATCCAAAATATTAACTCGATTGATCATATAACAAAAAAGTTATGAGTACCATACTGACGAGTACTCCGTGATTCAGTTAAAATCAGTACTCTTTTTCTTTGTTTTAAGCTCGATCCTCATATTTCCATCAAAATATAATCTATTTCCCAACAATTGTACACCATCCGATAGCGCATCGAACGCTCTACCAAATTAGATATACGACAGAATTAAAACAAATATTCAGATAAGACTTCCCATCAAAATATTGAAATGTGGTGAAACGTGATCATCAAGCAAAAAATCAGTATTTTGAGAAATAACCTCTCAAGGTTAGTTCGTCCCAGAAATTTGGATCGTGCATTACATATAAGAATTAAGTGGAAACTTAACACTTAATATTAAGAAATTAAGTGGCGACTGTTAAACTTTTTTTATTAATATTCAGTGTTAAGTTAAAACTTAATGTTTAATATCAAATTTAGATAAAAGGACTACCCATAATATGTATTACATCCTTCTATGGCCTGCCAGGGATGTCTGTGACATTCACAGGGTCCTACTGCTGCTTCCAGTGGTAGGAGGCGCCCCTGGGCTGCTGGTAGCCAATCTGTCCTGCTTTTAGGCTAGCCACCTATTAGTGGGACTTAAAACTTCACTGGCTAACGAAAAAGATCAAGAACAGTGCATTAACGCACGTAAAACAACTTTCTTCGGTGGGTGGAATGTTCGATCGTGTTTTCAACAAGCGAAGAAACACCTCATCATCAAACAACTACAAAAACATCGTATTCAAGTGGCTGCTTTGAGTGAAACAGCAATGTATGACTCAGGAATTTCAACCATTGGCGACTACACAATGATTTATTCAGGCGCTCCCAGCATAAACAAAACAAGATCAGCGCATGGCGTAGCCATATGTTTAAGCAAGCAAGCGACGGCAGCATGGAAAAATCTCGGTGCTGTTTGGGAGCCGATCAACGAGCGAATCCTCATGGTACGATTGCACTGTGCACCTGTCAACGTCACGCTACTCGCCATCTATTCTCCAGTCAATCCAAATGGTCAACAAATGGCTATTAATGCATCTGATCGCTTCTACGCTGATTTACAACGAGCCGTCAACAAAACTCCACCAAGTGACCTTCTATTGATTATGGGGGACTTCAATGCAAGAGTTGGCAAGCAACAACACCAAACAAGTGACAATGTGGTTGGTCCACATGCAGTCGACCACATTAATGAGAATGGCAAACGGCTGGTTGACTTCTGTGCAGCAAATAAACTCATCATTTCAAATACCTTCTTTCAACACAAAGGAGTACATCAAATGACCTGGATGCATCCTGGAAATAAAAAATGGCACATGCTTGATTATACTCTTGTCAACCGTAAATTCCGATCAAGTGTTGAAGATGCTCGGGTACATCGGACAGCCGCAGGTGCAATTGGAACGGATCATCATCTTCTTCGAACAAAACTCAAATTCCACTTAAAAAGCAGAAAAAAACAGTCAAGGCAACAGTTCGCCCGTCTCGATCGAAAGAAGCTAAAAAATGAAGAATTTATCAAATCTTTTCAAACCGAACTCATGAACAGGCCGGCACCATCAGACTCGACAAATGTCACCATCAACCAAAAGTATTCTGAATTCGTTCATTATGTCAATGATGCCAGTATGAAAATCTTCCAATGTGACAACAACGGCAAAAAACAAAGAGAATGGCTCACCAACGAAATAATGGAAACGATCGACAAGAAAGCGCGAGCCTTTCTCGACTGGCAACACCATCGTGGTACAAATATTGAACGTCAATACCGAAGCAAATACAATCTACTGCGATCCAGGGCAAAAAAGATGATCGAAGCAAGGAAAGTCGAATACTGGGACGAAATCAGTATGGAAATTGAAACGGCCATTAAACAGCATGATCCAACAACTGCTTACGCAATGATCAGACGACTGAGAGGTGGGCGTGCCAATATTGAAAATATTCCCATACAAAACAAGCAAGGTCACCTCCTCTTGAATTCGCAAGAAAGGCTAGGTCGTTGGAAAGAATACTTTAACGACTTACTCAACGTACCATCCAATGTCAATCCATCTATCTTGAACCAAATAACAATACCAACCATCTCACAAACGGAACAGCTTCGTCAAGATAAATCTCCTTCTCTTGCTGAGGTGCAGCAAGCAATTAAGCGTATGAAAAATGGCAAGGCACCAGGTAATGACAACATCTCTGCCGACGTACTCAAGGCCGGTGGTCCTCCTATGGTTAAATGGCTTCATGAGATTTTTGTCGACATTTGGAAAGAGGAACAGATCGTGGACGACTGGACAACAGCAATTCTCATTCGACTCTACAAGAACAAAGGAGACAAGCGCATATGCGATAACTACAGAGGCATATCACTACTTGTGGTAGCAAGTAAAGTGTTCTCCAGAATCATTCTCAATCGTGTGCAAAACCTTCTTGACAAACAACTTCTTGAAGAGCAAGCTGGCTTCCGCACCAATCGCTCGACCATCGATCAAATATTCATACTCAAAATGGTTATGGAGAAATCACGCGACTACAACAAACCACTTTTTATGTGCTTCATTGATATACAAAAAGCTTACGATTCTGTCAACCGCGATCTCCTATGGCAAATATGCAAGCACTACGGCCTCACAAGCAAAATAGTTCGTATGCTCCAGCTTCTTTACAAGAATACAACAGCGCAAGTCAGAATCAACGGTGATTTATCAGACAGTTTCGACATCGAAACTGGCGTGTTGCAAGGTGGCATCACTTCATGCATTCTCTTCAATATCTTGTTTGATTTCATTATGCGTCGTGTCATCGGTAAAGTGAATGAGATGGGCGTGACTGGCATCAAATTGGCCTTTGGTAGCAACGATTTCCTTCACACTGATCGAGACAACTATGAAGATTTTCACCTGTTGGCTCTAATGTATGCTGATGACTTGGTTGCAATGTGTGACAACGCCCATGACCTCGAAATTTTCATCCAAACGTTCGAACAAATTACTCAAGAACTAGGTCTGACTATGAGTGGCAAGAAAACATGCATCATGTCTCTCAAACAACTTCAAGAAGACTCAACACGAAGGATAATAAAGAATCAAGAAGTCACAGCACCCAACATGCATATCAACATTCGGAATCAAACAATCGAAATCGTCGATCAATTCTCCTATCTTGGCTGTTACGTAACCCGCGATCAGACATCGGAAAAAGAAATCGAAACGCGTCTTTCAAAAGCATCAAGTGCTTTCAATATGCTTCGCCACGTCATTTGGTATCGGAAAACAATCTCCATCCAAGCAAAGTTACAATTCTACCGCGCTTGTGTTCTTCCATTTCTTCTCTATGGTAGTGAAGTATGGTCAACAACTGTGGCACAAGAGCGACGACTCAACACATTTTACTTCAAGTGCCTTAGAACAATCATCGGTATCAATCTAGGTGATCGCATGTCAAATGACAAACTACTGCAACTGACAGGTCAGCCATATCTCAACGACATTCTCAGAAGGAATCGGCTACGATGGTTTGGACACGCAAATCGAATGAGTAATGTATACAATGGACCATCAATTGTAAAGAAAACAATGTTTTCATACTTTCCATATTGTAAGCGTCCTCGGAATTCTTGTGTACGAAAGAGATGGGAAGATAAGATACTCGATGATCTTGATCAATGTCAAATTCGGAATTGGCGAAAAGTGACTCTCGATCGCGACAAGTGGCGAGAAACTATAAACAAGAATGCACAAGTCAAGCCACCATCGACAAGTATTACAGAAACGGTTCAACATTTCAAACAACGTGCTCAGGATCGAAGAACATTAGCCAGAAACGGATCTCCACGTAAAGTCACAGAAATACTTACTCGAACTGTTAACAACAACTATAATTGCCCGAGATGCAAGAAATCTTACAGACCACAAGGAATCACCAATCATGTAAGATCATGCGCGATGGAATGGTGCAAGCAAAATGGAATTCAACCGCGATAACACTCTCGCTTGTCGAAAACGCTGCGTGTCAATCATCATGTGCACAATGATGAGTACTATCGAAACCAATCCTTCAAGGTTTGGAGGTAGGACTCGGATGAACAGCCATGATGATCGAACTCTACGACGATCAAACAAAAAGCTCACCGAACGAATGAATGGACACTTTTTTTTTTACTCAAAGACTATTCTATCTTTCTTTCCTCTTATCTTCTTCCCTTTTATTTGTTTATTGTACTTTTGATCTTCACCCGATACTGCAAGGTAAGGGTCTATCTAATAATAATAATAATAATACATCCTTCTATATCTGAATAGAATCATCTTTTTATATGTAAAACGAAGAAATGCTGCTGCAAGTAATAAATCAGTTTGGTGACACATGAAATTATATTTCATGCTCAGAGGTCTTTTGGACTTTGCGCCGTCCTATTGAGTTCAAAATCATATTAGATATTGCATTATATGTGCTTCAAGTTGATCAGGCAGTAACATAGCTTTTCAAATTGAGTCATGAAAGAATAATTTTTTATTGACTCCTATACTTAAGTCATTTGCTTTACGTAGCATAGTCTTCTTTTTCTATTGTCGCTTATAAAGAAAGATAAACACGTTATACATGATCGAAGATACACCTTTTGAAATACTTGATAAGCCTATTTTATCCAATCACATATATAGTATAAATGCCGGCGAGGAGGGCCATAAATGAGCAAAACCAATGAGAACGATACAATGGCGAAGAATGATGAAAGAACAGGACGGCAGCGCATATTTTGTCTAAAATTAAAGAACGAAAGCAATACATACTTTGTGTGAAACTAAAGAACAAGAGCATCACATAATCGTTGTATTTTTTTATGACCATGCCCACGTTACCATGTATGTTTCAAGCGTTGAGTCCCTGCAGTCACGATTCTTCGCGGCGACTCTACGACCTTTGACAAATCAAAAGCTCTCTGAAGCAGTTTCCAGGAGCACGAGATGCAATCGAAGTGCTGTTGTTGCTCGCCGATATGTTTTTTCAGGATCCTTTTAATCCCCGTCAATCGTCTGTGTGCAATAAATACAAAGAAGAGTTGATGCGAGAATTCCGAATTTCAACACAGAAAAAGAATTGTTCATTGCGTGTTCCATGTTTCAAAAAGCCATCCTCGGCTGCAGCTGTTCGATACATTAACGCAGCACAAGCAGTAACCATCTTCCATCGGTTTCAGTTCCGCCATTCATATGCACAACTTTTCTGCGATGGATGTCGAAAATCTGTTGGACGTATGGCTGATCAAATGAGTAAAATGTTGCTTGCAGAAAATCTGATCATTTGAATCTAGGCACAAATAGAACGTCATAAAAAGACATTCAAGTGGCTAGACGACATTGAATTTAGTGATGATGAGTCTGACGATGAGGATGATGAAAGGAGTGTGCATCTTACGCCTTCTCAGTCTCAACCATCGTCAACAAATAGCTACGGAAGTCGTAGTAATGTTTGAAAGCAGCAGCGAACTGCTTTGATGACCTTTTTGCAACTGATGCATCCTAACTATTCTTCAAAATCGATCAAGACTACAAAGAAATTTAAATATCTACAACCACAATCGAAGCAAAACTTTCTCTTGTCAGCCCGTTTTATTATTAATGGTTTGCTAGACTTTTTAGCTGGAGACGATGCAACGCACATTATCTTTGTTCTATTCTTCACATGTTTTCATCAGTGAACGTTAATCAAATTTGGTTTGCCTTATAATAAAAAAGACATTATGTTAATTATTTTTTACATTTTACTGCTTCTCAGTCGAAATGAAGAGTTCGTTGAACGTTGTTTTTTATTTGCTTACTTTGTATCAAGTGTATGTGTAAATATTCTTTCAATAAAGGACTGGCCGAAGAGCACGAAAGAACGTAAGAAATTACTTATTTGCAAGCATCATCTATAAATTTAAAAAAAAAGATCCTTTAGAACAACGACTTTAATGGAGTTTTTAGATACACTGGGAAAATATTTCTTTGTTATTTTGATATATTTTTCATATCCATAGTTAATTATGTAATAGAATTTGCTGTCAAAAAGAGAATATTTTCTTAGGACAGTTGAATTTCTACTAAAAACAGTGATTATTCTTGCATATGAAAAGAAATATGTTAAAAAACACGGTCTTTTACTGGATAAATTTTTCTATTTAGATTCTATCAAATATATCTACTTATGTTTTGCATGTAAAAAATCATCCTTGTGGAATAATAATATTTGAATGGTGAGATTGCATCAAACTTATCCTATATGGCTCCATTTACTTCATATTATTTACCACGAGGATATGTTGTCATTTCAATTAGTCGTCTCCGTTTCTTCGTTTCAATCACCAAATGATAACATCTATACCACAGAACCCATAGGTCCTGGTTGGCTTTTTCGATATGTGGCAACATGGATTTTATCAGTTTTAGCATTGTACATGTTGGCAGCCTTTTATTTGATATCATTCTTATTGTAAGAGGGATTAATGGTTATATCATCAAGCAGTTGAAGATATATCTCGATCGATTTTTTTGTTTGATGTTTTTGCACAAATGTTGGAATAGGATTCTTTTTTCATTTATTATTCTTTATTAATTATAAAAATAACAAGCATTGCCCTTACTATACCGATTCAATATGGTTTATGCACTTGATGCCGTTTTAGTATAGTTTCGTCAAACATTTCTTTGCTCCACGCTAATACTAAACGAGATATTAAAACGACATCAGTCCTTGTTCTTATCTTCTGCTTGATGTATTTTATCAATTATTGGTTATTTGTGGCACAAACTCATGATCATCATAATCCCTATGATGATCCATGGTCCATATGGCAACGCCTTAAAGATTTCTATTTTCCATTGACAATGTTTATACTGAGACTATTGGGCTTTGTAAAAGATCGATAGCTTTAAAAGAGACGACTTCGATCACACTGTATTCATTCACTACGAGAATTTTACGCAAATTCATGAATAGAATGGCATGCAAAATATTCCCAAATGAATGAATGCGAAATGCAGTCAGTAGATTGGAAAGCAATAGATGCAATGATTGCTATTTTGTCGATTGTGGTTGCTATATTGAAATATTTCATATCTGGCAACTTATCCCAATAAATGAGTCAATAGTAAAGGTTTTTTCAAACTTAGGCTTATCGACATAATACTTGTTGCAAAAAGATCCATTCATCATTATAGATATTTCGCTTCAAAGCTTTGTCACTACAATTGATATTTTCTCATGAACATAACTTTAATATATCACTGGAGATTTACTTTCTATCAAAAATTAAATGTTAGAATGACATATGATTGTATCACATAGAACATATTTGTTCTAGTGAGTTTTGCGTCAATTATGACTTTTCTAATCGTGGCTAGTTTTCTTTGTTTCTTTTGACAACTATTATCATAGAATTTTTATTTCAAAATTATGAAAAATAATCGTAACGATGAAGTATCTTCGCACGTTTGTGAGGTGGTGACATTGTTAGCGAGTGATGATGAGTCATCGTTTTGCCGAGCCATATAGACAGATAACTATATTCATAATGATACGTGAAATCTATTGACTTATTTTGTAGCCATGCAATAATTTCTTGAGGATGATCTGGAAAATATTGTGCGAATCGAAATACGATAGTGTACAACTGATTAAATCGTGTAAGAACCGTGATCATTTCATCAACATTTTTTACTGTCACATCCAACTGTTTGATATGGCGAGGTATCATTGAACACACTTGTTCAATATTGATGTCGCATTCGCTGTTGTCAGCATGATTGCTTCTTCCGAATAGTAGAAGATGATCTGACTGTTGACCAAAATCTATAGCGCTTGTTCGAATGTTCGAAATAATATTCAGCTTAACTGTTACGACATGTGAAAAATCAATAAGTGACGACAAATAATGAAAAGAGTCAATGAATGATCTATTGTTCATTCGAACTTCAAATTGAGTAACATTGCGAAATACATGACGATCGAGCAATTTTTCCTAGAAAAATAAAAACATAGATTATCGATATACTTTAGTCAACGAATGCTATTAGCTCTGATCTCGATCTTAAGACTAAAACTGATTCTATACATCGGTAAAAGAAAATATTTTGACTTGATCCATAACTATAAGATCGAGAAATGAGTTATATGAATTGAAATAACTGTTGTTTTTGAGAAGAAATTCTATTGTATTTGAAAGATACCTTTATTGGAACAATAGAAGCACTCTCTATTGCCAAGTCTGAGACTAATGCATGCACATTGTCCATCGTTGCTATATCATTGTTCATATTGTAATGTGTAGAATATGAGATTTTTTCCAACACTGGTACGTAGTAAAAATCCGATACACAGATTGGTATCGAATAGATCCTAATCAAGCGTAATTTACTGATGTAATCACCAGTAACAAACCAACCTTTGTTAAGCCAGAACGGTGTTTTAAATGAAATAATTATTGATACAAGATCAACAGATGGACCGAACAAGTACTGATGACAACTGAAGTAAAATTGAAATTTTTCTAAGAAAGGAAGTTTGACTTCGATGAATTGTTTCCATTGAAATTCGTTGAATAATTTTTTCTCGCTTGTTACTTGAAGATAAACCAACGAGGGCGTTAATGCAAGACATAATTCGAGTTCGTTCACTTTCAGGGTATCTATTTTTTTGAGTGTCAAAGATGTTACTTGTTCAAATGAGAGTAACGCAAAAATTGACAAAGACATTTTTGTATTGTAATCCATTAGAAAATCGCAGTCTGTGAGTACGACTGTTTTTAATAAAGGTGAATTATGAAGAATAATACAATATTGATTCAATGTACAACAACTAATAGTAAGATACTTTAGTGCACATTGACTAGGCCATGATATTTGATTTATTTTATAGGGAATCTGCAGTTGAAACTTGCGAAGAGTTGATTGTGTAATTAGTAATGAAAGAGATGCTGGAAGAATACTATCACGATAAAACAGCGATCTTGAAATGCCGAAGCGATTAATCAATGATTTTTCAATGTTGATTGAGAATGATGTGAGCGAACAGGTGACAATATGCTTCAAAATACTATCAAGATCCGAATTATCAAAACAATTTAATGTTACTGATCTTAGTTGAATAAATCGACGTATGTCAATTAACTGATGAAATAACATCATCTGATTTGGTCTATTGATATTCTCACAGAGTATAAGTGAGCGAACATTTTTAGGACGAATAATACGACAAATCAATTCGAAGTCAGTTTTTGATACCAATTCAAAATTCAGCTCATATCGGTCATAAATGTCTGTAATCGTATAGAATCGTTTGCATACATAACGAAATGAAACACAAATTGTTCTTGCATCAAGATTATGGAGAATATGAAAGAGAAGCTCGACCGGAAGTGTTTGAAGTAATGAAGTCGACATTAATGCAAGTTTAGATTATATCAGTGAAACCTTTTATCAGACACGACGACAAGCACTGACGTATTTATGTCTGTCATTGTTCGAAATTGCCCAATTATTCTTTTTTCATCACAATTGGGAAAAAAATGAATAGTCGCTACGTCATATTGCATCGTCTGAGGCACTGTAATGCATTATTTGTTAACATGAAGCTTTAAGTTTTAAAAGTAGAAAGAAAAAAGGTGGCGCTAGTTTGCCGGAAATGAAAAAATAAAATTTCCAGCTATCAGAATCAAATTTCGTGATCCATTGAAATCAAGAGTGTTGTTCTTTGCAACATGTACAATTTGATCATTATGATAAGCTATTTCATTCAAATCTAATATTGAGTAAGACACAAAAGTCTACAGAAAAATATTCGTTGTTCAACAGATTATTAAAACGTATAAATTAATCTTTGGCATGTTTCTTTGACTGTAGAAGACTTTTTCTAATCGTCAATTTTCTACTAGAATATTATACAGTGCAATCTTCTCGAACCTCTTGCATTTCTTTTAAACTTTTTATCACATTTAACAGATAATAATGCATGAATATCACAATATATTATTGTTAAAATTGAGTCGAATCACATGTTTACAAAAGAGGAATAGTTCACATTCAATGTCATTGATTCACTTGTATTTCACGTAATTGTTTGATGTACTGATTATGGTAACTATTTTGCCATGAAAACTGTGTTCATTTCGAATTGTCCTCTTGTCATATTTCTAATACGATCATTCTAATAATTGTGATGATAATAAAATAGAATAAACCGTACAAAAACTCGACGATAAGATGATGTTGAAATGAGATGCACATAGGGTGTGGGTGTGGGTGTGGGTGGGGTGTGGGTGTGGGTGCGTGTGGTGGTGTGGGTGTGCGGGGCTGGATGAGGGTATGATTGTTCTCTTTACCCACACCCACACCATTTTATTCGTAAGTATTACTTCAATAATCTTTTATATTTCATATTAATATCTTTGTATAGAAAAATAAGAAACATTAGTGTTCAGCGACGAATGTATGTGATGAATCTAACGAAAGTTAGATACAATATCATACTGATCACAACAATTGCAGTTAGAACAATTAAGTGCTGTCAGATAGTATAAGCTCACGTCACAATAGTTTTTAACCATACTAATAGTTCAATAAGAGAAAGATGAATTGGTTCATTTGTATAATATAAAATTTCGTAGGATAAAATTCGTTACATTCATCAAATTCAAAATATCTAAATCAATTTCAGAATACTAAATTATTTGGACATAAAAAACTTTTTATTTTTCTCTTATTTGTATAAAACGAAAGCTTTCCAATTGTCTTTAGAATTGTGGCTATGCTAATTCCTTTTTAACAAATTTCTAATAACAATGTACAATCAAAACATGAATCAACCTCAGTACTATGATGAATAGTAAGGTAAACGAACATTTTCATTTTTTACATTTTGTTTGAAAATTGTAGATGAAATATATGTTAATTCAATAAAATAGTGGAAGAGGATGACATTATTGTTCTTTTTCTTCCATGAATTCTATCTACTTTAAGTTGGAATGTGAGTGAGACAACAATGAAGAAAGAAAAGAACGTGTGCACATATTGTTTTATCAGAAGATAATAATATAACTTATTTCAATGTTATAAAGAAGACACTTTTTGGTTATTGACTTCTTTTTCATTGATGCTTGGTTTATCTGTCATTAGCAAAAAACAAAGTAATTGAGCACTTATGCCTTGTTACTGTTCGTTGCATTTGTTAGCTATCGAATTATTGCACATTTTATTCACTTACTTTTTTGGTACGTGAAGTTCTTTTTGTCTTTTCTGACGTAAGTGATCACATCGGTGGTAGCTTACTCCCGTATTCTACGTGACATCTAAATTTAAAATCGATTCGAAAGTATGTCGTTGTATTCAATCTAAAAATGTTGTTTCTCTAAAACTGTCCGACGATCGTGATACGTCGAGTCAGTCTGAACTTTTGTTTTCTCACTTTCAAATTGAGTAATTCACTTGACTACGATCATTTATATTGATCAAGATTAAATTTGAATCGTTAGAAGCTATTTTTCTCAGTTTGGACAAACTTAAACAATTAACTATGCTATCATGTAATACTCAGACAGCTAGACATAAATATCCTTCACGATATTACGATTATTCAAATGAATATGATTGAATAAAGTAGATTTCGATCAATAGTTATTCTTTAATAATACAACGGTTCAATCATTCATATTTAAACAATAGTCATGTTTTAAAGTCTATATCAATGACTAATCTTTGTCATCTAAAATTTAAACAATCTTTAGTTAATGAACTCGAAATAATTTTTCAAAATGCCTCACAACTTAAATCATTTAATATTCATTTCAATTTTGAGAATTTAAACCTCAATAATAAATTTACACCATCTCAACTTATTCGATTTAATCTGATAATTCACGAAGAGTATTTCAATTTTGTTGTTTATATAAGAATAATCGAATCGATAAAGCATATTTACTGAAATAAATTATCAATATGTCAAATCCAATCAGAACTAAAACGATGAGAATAGAAAAGAAACAATTAGAGTACGGTATACTTTTTAGATATCTAAACTCTCTTTCTTTTTATATCTGACTTCCCACCGACAGTTCGTAGAAAAAGAGGCGCATGTTTTCGCTTCTGAAATGCGAACAAAGGCTTTCTCGGGGTTCAAAAGTTAATAATTGAAAGAGCCGTTAATCTGGATTCAATACAGACTCGAAATCTCGAAAGATGAAAGCAATTTTCAGTTGTTGACATTTGCGATCGTTTTTTTTCTACCAAGCTTAGAACAAGAGAACTACAAAAAAGACAGGACCTACTTCAAAAGTGCACGACAGTAACATCACTTAACCCGAATATTCGTAGACAAAGAAAAAGAAATTAAAAAGAAAATACTGAATATTCAAAATGTGTTCAGTTTATAAAAGCACGAGAGCGTAAAGAGCTAACATGAACAAAAAAAAGATGTAATAGGGTGTACATATTTATAAGACAAGAAAATGTCACAAATTCAATTTAAAACAAAGCTTTCAAAGTTTCTTTCTCAAATCTATGATAAAAATTTCTAGCGCGTTATCGAAGATCCTTCTTGGGAACACAACAATACTAATTCTGATCAATTATAGAGACTTAATACAACTCGGAATTCAATTGGAATTGAGTAATATACAAGAAAAATTGTACTTGAAAAAAATTTTAATTTTTAGTACACAACTGTTCAGTTTTGACGATTTTTCATAAAATTTCTCTAAAAGTAGGAAAACTATACCTCTCTCCAGTTACATGATGCGGCGAATTTTTACAAAATTTGTTAGATGTTATCACTAATTCATCTTCGAGGTGACCAAAGATGCAGAACCTACTGCTGTGTGTGTGCGAACAAGCATTTGGGAAACTTTTTTTTTCTGGTGAAATTTTAGGAGCATTATCAGGAAAAATCGTGTTTTGTTGCTTTGCTAACCGACTACGTCTTGGAAACGATTTCCCTATCCGAGTAAATTTGATCACTTTGACGGCAGATTCCTCAGTTCTGCAGTCGAGATTCTTAAATTACAATTATCGAAAATCGTGTTTAGGTTCATATTCGAAGCTGCCTTGTCGTTCCACTCAGGCATCTAATTTTCAAACTTTTATGTTTGCATGTATATAAGTCTATCACAATTTATAGTATTTTTTAATTTCGGCTTAAATAAATACTGATTTTAACTAATCCGATCAAATATCAAGCCAAAATAATTTACTAAAAAATGTTTCCGATGGGAATTAGTGTCTATTTGATTCTCTCAATGAGTACTCAAGGTCAATTTTCAACCTTGTTATTGACCTTATCGGTTAAAGCGTATTGAGTCACCCAAATAAATCAACATTATCGACTATTTTCCTTTAGCACCTATTTTTTCCAAAAAAAGAGAAAAAAGAGGCGGAATGGGAGGCCATTATGGTAAGTATATCTTATATTAAAAAAAATCTCTAAATTAAAATCCCTACTTGGCCACCAGAGTCACCTTAATTGTTTGATTAACCGCAAATGTGGATTTGGTTTAGGGATTGTTTCAGGAAACTACAATTTGTGGTAAATGGTATATATTCATTAACAGCGATTGTTCTGTTTTTGTACACACCAAAGTGGAAGTTGTCACATGTGACGAATCTATTACATTACCTATTTAATTATTTTACTGTAAATACATATCATATTTCACTTGTTTTCTATTCTTGTTAAGATATAGAATATCTATAATTTTGCGTTTTGCGCTATAGAATCGATTACTTACATTGAAGAAAATGACTAAGAAAATATCAAAGAAATCAGAAGATGAAAGGGATGAAAGGATATGTCTCATTACCGATGAACAGCTTCCATGCGAGAAAAAGAAGAGAAAGGAGATTAAATGAGAGAAGTCATCCTTAGAAACATATGAGAACGAGTAGGGGACTATTTTTGCCGTCTGGTAATCAACAAGTGAATTATGCATATGACTCGTTGAACCACCATTTTCGTCCTCGGAATTCTGTTTTTTACGAAGAAATATAGGCAGTTCCTAGGAAACTATGTTTAAATTTCAAAATTGAAATGATGACCTAGCATCTTAAATGGAATTTATTTTAAGGACATTTTCAAAGGTATTGTCGCAATATCTAGAAAAATCTGTTAATGTGAGTGAAGTAGAATGAGGTTGGGATCGATTACACGAAGTACATCGAGGGCCTTTCATTGTTGTAGCCAGCAAACTATTGGATATGTTTCCTTCTGAACATTGGTCGTCTCATTCTAGAATGAAACTATTTAATATTATTTGAAGTTTTTTCTACATCTCTTTATTCTAGATTTGACAACATATTCTTTTTAAAATGTTTGATCTCAGAAATGTTACGGCTTCATTTTCTCCTCACCTTCTCACTTAGTTTTGTTCAGAATTCATTAGTCATCGTTCGGCTTCTTTTTCCTTCTAGCTATATAATTATATTCTAAGATATAGAACAAGAAACAATTACAGATTTTCATTAATATTAAAATGTCATTAACATTATATGTTGTTTACACTCGCATTATCTCTGTCGTGTTAAATACACAAAAGACAGTGCGCTCATTATTTAGCATCGTCAGTATTTTATAGCATATAATGATGAAGATGTTTCAATTTTAGAAAAACTTTGTCAATGCCAACTACTATCCTCAACTATGAAATACTTTGTCTTCAATCAATCACAAATATTATTAATGGTTATATAATGCTTGTTCTCATCATTCTGGGTACTGTTGGTAATTTGCTGAATATATTTGTTTTTATTTATCTAAAAGATCTTCGCCAGATGCCAAATTCTATATTTTTGATCAGCTCATTCATCGGCAGTCTAGTTCTATTATGGGCAACCCGTTTTCCTCGGTCTCTACTAGCTATAACTAATATTGATATATTAGCTATTTCAACAATCTGTTGTAAACTTCGATGGTTACTTGGACGTTGGGGTCTGAACATGCCAGTGACATGTGTATGTTTGTCAAGTATCGATCGTTTTCTTATCACTTCACGTAATGTACGCTATCGTCATTTTTTTACTGTACAACGAGCTCGTTTCATTGTGATTATATTCAGTATAGTATATTTAATTATCTGTATACCAGACGCCATTTATTATAAGGACCCTTCATGTACAGCATCAGCTAGTTCTCGCTTCATATACCAACAATTTATTGCTTATTTTAATTTGACTATTACCAATGCTCTCTCGTTAATTGTTTTGGCTTTGTTCAGTATACTCACATGGAATAATCTTCGACTTTCAGGATTTGTCAGACGTAATCGTTTTCAAGAACAAGTCAATCAAATGATGCTTGCTGAATTTGTTATAGTACTCCTAACCACAACTCCCAATTTCATATATAATATATATGCACAAGTTACACAATCAGTCAAAAAATCTGAATTAAGACTTGCACAAGAAAATCTTTGGTCAACTGTAAGTGCTGTTATTAATTTTACAATGCACAGTGGAACGTTCTATGTTTATATAATTGTATCTCGTGCATACAGACAAAATGTACGAACAATCATATGTTTGAAAAAACGTAATCGTATTCTACCACAACATACACCTACTCAACATGAACAAATAGTTCATCCTCTTACTACACGAGCGACTCATTGACTATCAGATCATTGAACAAGTCTATTCAATTTTATTAATTTCTGTATTTTACATGAAATAGAACATTCAATTTGTTTGTCATCAATGTCATGTTTATAAGATTTTGTTTTTACATTCAAGTTTATTGTTCGCCGCAGGGTTAACAAACAATGATAAATTTAAAAAAATGACAAGAGTAGATAGCTTATTTTTATTTCCACCTATTTTTCAGCTGCCATCTACTCCTCTGAACGTATTATAAGCGTGTGGAAAAATGGAAAATAACTATTAGACGATTTTCAAAAGGAAATGAGAGAGTAAGACAAAGAAAAAAAAAGATCCAGTTATAGATGAGTGGTATTTGTTGAGTAAACATCAAGATACTGTATTTTATTAAATAGGTCACATACCGTTAGAAACTTTATGGAAGATATGAATACTTTGATACAAATATTTCTAACACAGAGAATGATCTTCTAAAAATTTCATGTTGACTCTCATGTATAAAGAAGAATGGATGTGGATGTGATGTGTTGGTGATTGTGGGTTATAGGAAAGGGAGAAAAAGTGACACTCCTTACTCCGAAGTAGAGTGAAGTATGACTGAAGTACGAGTAAAGTGCGATGAAGTGCAGTGAAGTACGCACTTCATCGTACTTCATTGTACTTCGCGTATATTTCACTTGTACTTCATGCATACTTTGGAGTGCGGGAGTCTTGCTTTTCCCCTTAATTAGAAACCATTTAAATGAGTTTAAATCTGATTTCATTACATTTAAGTCCAATTTAAAATTAAAATAAATTTAAATTTGTGTATGGATGTGGGCATGGGCATGAGGGTGGGTGTGAGTATGAGAATGCTTTTGTGGGTTTGAATGTGGTCATTCGATACGGGTTGATGTGGATATGGGTTCAGGTCTTCCCTCCGTTCATATATGCACCTGCATCCACACCCACAACTATACCCGCACTACACAACCACCCACTCCGCACTAACCCACACCTATCTACACTCAACATACCCACACCTACACCCAAGCACTCACATCCACATCCACACTCATCCAACACACTCACACACTCGTTAATGTTAGTTTATTTATTGTTACACAAGTTTCATATCATGTTTATATTATGTAGTACGAATACACATGAAAATCTTTGAGTATTTTAATAATGGGTTAGTTTGCGTATTGCTTTTAATTTGGTCCAGTATCTATCTTAATACTGTATTTTATTACTTTATCTTCATTTGATCATAAATTTCTTTTAACTTTTGAAAAACTATTCTTTTGAAAACGTCGTTTTAATTAATAAATTATTTACTGTTTCAAAGACTGTATTGTGTTCATAATAATAAATGAAATGATCTACTGAAAAGACTGTTTTTTTTTAAATAGAAATGATTCAAAGCAACACATTGTTATATATTCAAGAAATAAATCATGCAGAAGATAATGTGAAGAATGTAGCATTTCTAACAAATACAGATCGATATTTATTGTAATACTTGATACAAATGTTATTATTCAAAGTTACTCTTTATATTTTGCTTTGTATTTACTAATAAGCTTGGAATTATTTTAACATAATCTTCGGATGATTAACAAGTAATAATTGAAAACAAAATGTATTTGCTTTCTTTTCTGTGACAACTAGAAGGTTACGTGTCACTAGAAACGTCTGAAAACACCTAAGCACTTCATCGATAACCACATAAATTATTAAAAATATGACGAAAAAATAGCTTATTAACTAAAGAGGTATGATGGAAAAAGGCAGAAAGGAAAAATATCGAAAATGAAAATATCGAAAGCGATGGATGTAAGTGACGGTGCAGATGTAAGAATGAGGGTGAGAGCGGCAAAGATTCTCTTTCGACCTACTTTCATTTTAATTGCTTTTAGCTTTCGACATTTGTATGATTTCTATTTTCGGCATTTTGATTTTCTACATTTTTTATGTTCGATATTTTTCCTTTCTGCCTTTTTCCATCCATTCACTAAAGAAGCCTCATCAAGAAACTCAGTCCGAACATTTTTAATGAATATGAAAAGTTACAACAAGAATGGACTCTAACTATCAAAGTTTGTATGAAATATTTTCTTTCGATCTAAACAATATATCTTTCTTTACTTCGTTTTTGAATCGTATTCAAGTAGAAAGAGGAATTTATTTTTAGAATATATTTGTTTTTCATACTCTTCACATTAGGAGTAGAGAGTGCATACATAAGAAATTTTTTTTTAGAAATATTAATTAGAACTTCTATCTGTAGGGATATATGGGCACGTCCGAGAAAGAAAGAGTGAACGGTCGTAGAACCACCAAAGCCAAAATTAAAAAGCATATCATTAAAAAAATCTTTTGACTAATAAGTAACAAGAAAAAGAGTAATGAACCCCATTATAAAATGAAATATGTAAGATAAATGCATGTTAGAAGTAGATCAATAATAACCTCTTTGACCTTTTTATAAAAGATGGAAGGCATTTTTATGCGAGCAGTTTCTTTACTGACACGTTAGAAATATTTTATATACCCAGATCGAATAGAACGACTCGAAAACTGTGAAAAACGGTTTCCGTTCTGTTGATCGTTTAGGATGCAAACTGGAATAGAGAGATACAGTAATAAGCAATATCTGTTACGGTTATTGTTTATGTTTTAGCAAAAACGACCATTGTTTCGACCAGCAGTTTTACCTCGTTTTCAAGTTATTTTCACATTGAATCAAAAACTATCTCATAAACATTATTAGACATTTTTCATCATGTTTAGTAGATAAATCTAAATGACCTTATCTACCATTTCTGGTTGAATGAATTTCTAATGTTTCATAGACATATTTTACTCAGGTGAAACGGCACTTTACTCTTTGTTTTTGTTTTGTTAATATTAGACCTCAATTAAGTTTTTTGAGCTAGTTTAATCATCGATGAATAGATTTTGTTGAGATCTACTCGACGATTTGACGTACGCTCTAAAAACATGTCTCTGTGTCTTGCCACATGATGATTGAAATGATATTAATATTGAGTTATCAAGTATAAGTACACATCTTCGTATATTTCTTAGTCATCATTTTTTTTCGATAGATAAGTTTCATGGATAATAGAACCCGTTCTTTTGTGTCCTAGATGCATAGTAGAAAGTTTATTCAAATTGCAATGTTTTTGCTTAACACATATCGAAACAATAATTTGTAAACGTTTAAAAACGTCGAAAAACAACCTTAATGCGTTACTTGACAAAAAATAAAAAATAGATCCCTGAAATAATAGTTCTTGTTTATTAGCGAAGTCATTTGTCTTAAAAAAATGTTTAATGGCACTTGTATACACAACAGGCATGATTGTTGCGTCTATGTGTGCTCATTTTTCATGCATCTATTTTGGATATAGCTTGCAATGATAAATCCATATACAGAAATGCTTTTTATGTAATGAAATACTTCGCATAATAATAGATAATATAAGCAGGTCGCTACCGAGTGTGCAATTTATGTAATGAAAGTAAGCCGTATGCGACGAAAAACGATGTAATTATGATCTTAATGCTCTGCATCAGTTTGTGCTTCGAACGACTCTAAATGGCGCTGTTAACGTTCCGGTGAAAAACAGCTCATAATCAGACTTAAGATAAAAAGCTGACAAACGACGAGCATTTTTCAATGTGTATGGCGGTAATCACATCGTTTTTCCACCGCTTCAAGCAGTCGGAACGCTCGACTTAGATAGAATAGTGCGAAAATTTTTTCTTAACGATTTACAAATCATTTCAATTGATACACATTGAAAAATCGATGGTTGAGTACTTTTAAAACGATCTTTGACTTAGTTTAATCAGTACGTTTTTGTGTAGCTCATACGTATGAGATTTATATTGCTAGTTTTTGTTAATATGTGTTTCCTTATGATACTTTGATATTATTATTTTCACTTCAGATTTAATCAAGAAATAGTGACTGCAGATGTCCCTTGATTTATCTTTCAACTATACATTTTAGAATGTCAGTTTCAACTATAGTTAATATTCAAAAACAATTAGGTCGCTATGGCTTATCAACATTAATTGTGCTGGGTAATGTGGGCAATATTCTAACAATCCTTATATTTATACGAACATTAAGGAGACAACCTAATTCATGTACATATTATTTGTTAGCTGCTGCAATTACAAATTGGGTTTTGATTGACACCTCACTTATCTCCACGGTTTATGGTGTTGATCATGTTGATCCACAACATACATCGATTGTCGTATGTAAACTACGCTGGTATGGAGGACAAATATTATTAATGCTTTCACGAAGTTTCAGTAAGTTCTATCATCATATAGATAAAATTATCTATTTTTCTTTTCTTTTCTAGTGATAGCGGCATGTATTGACCGATGGGCTCTTACTTCTCCACATGCTAAAATTCGATCATTTTGTCGACCAAAAATGGCTCGTAACGTTATTCTTTGTCTTTTATTGATTTGGCCAATCATACCAGTGCATATGGCTATTTTCATTAACAATTATTCTGGTCGTTGTGGTGCACCATCGTATTATGCTTTCGCATTTGCTGTCTATTTATTTATTTTTATTGGCTTTCTTCCACCATGTTTTATGATTTCTTTTGGTATTCTGGCCTGGAATAATTTAAGACAAATCCGATCACGAGTTACACCTAGGGATAGTACTGGTCAAGTTCGTTTTCACAAAGCTGATCGTGATTTAATGAGAATGTTAGCAGGTGAGGTATTGGTCTATGTAGTAACTACAGTTCCTTATCCTGTTAATGCACTCTATGGCTTTATCACGACGCCGATTGCATCACAAAAGAGTGCAATGCGATTAGCTATTGAAGCACTTGTTGGATATATTATTAGTCCATTATTGAATTATATTTACTGTGTTGCTCAATTCTATGGTATGATTGTGATTTCTGAGGTGCAATCTATGTTTTCTTTATCATAATACTTTCTTTATTATAGTCTTCATGATTTGCTCAAGCAAATTTCGAAGTGATTTCATTCGCTTGATTCGTTGGCAACCTATTCGTTGATTGAAATATCCGTTAAAAAGACACACAAAATTTAGCAAATCTTAAATGAATGTAACTGATTTTATTTCAAATAAAATATCGACAACATGAAAGTGAATTTTTTAGTCATGAAAAAAAGAGAATTGCACATTATTAGTATACAAGTAAATGATGATGTGTGTGAGTGTAGATTGGGTGTGGGTGTAGAGAAGATCAAGACTGACACCCACATCCCTAGACAGTAAACCAAACTTTTGTGGAAAGCTTTACTAGTTAAAAACCACATAGACTATATGCCTAATTATCAATTTTTATCGATTTTTCATGACAACGGAAACATTTTAACTTCACTATTCAGCTAGAAAGAGAGGTCAACTTTTATAATTAAGTACATTGTGTAGAACTTCAAATTTCGCGTCTGTTTATACAAAAAGTGTTAGTTTTCTTAGGTCAAAGTTTGACAAGATAGGTGAAGAAAATTTCAAATGTGCGGGCCAAGGGCATCTTTTTGATATTTTGTCATTTTCGACGGAGAGACAACAAAGTGAATCAAATCAAACACACCGCACAATGAGCAGAAAAAGTTTTGCATATCTTACTATAAGGAAGACGTTTTTGAACTTAATCTATATGCAGATTTTAAAAGTCAAAATAAAATAGCATGTTTGATGATAAAGCAGGTATTATTTTAATTAAAGTTTTGGATTTTTGAAGTCGTTGCGTAACTTGGTAAAAATTGATTTTTACGTATTTCTGGTTTTGTTGCTGAGTAGTTGATGTTTTTATGGCATTTAGTAGTTTTGATGCTACAAAGTACCGATAAATGCTGATTTGTCAGAGAACATATCAATACATTTTATACAACACTTTCTTTTAACATGTGAACCAAACTTTCTGAGTAGATCTAACTTGAGAAAAATAGTTTATGAAGAACGTGCAATTTTCTCTGTCGGATACGTTGTATCAAAAATAGAAATTAAAATATGCCTATCGAGAAAAAACACAAAAACATAAATTTGATAAATAACAATCAAAAATCTAACCTTTCGCAAAGTTTTTGTTTTTTAAATGCATAGGATTTTATTGAGCAGAAAATTATAAAAATATGAAAAACAAAAATCTTAACGAAATTAAATACAAATAGTACTCGAAAATGTAATAACATTCATATTGGTTCATGCAGCATAATTTTTAATTATTTCAACACGAAATTCATATTCAACTGGTTCATTCAATTGATTTTCTATTTAAAAGTTCTCCTCAAAACGAGCTGAGCATCAAAACTCCGCAGAGAGACTCAGAGTAAAAAGGAAAATATTCATATCAAGTGATTGGGTGCGCAGCAATGTTTCTTCTCCTGGCCCCGTTAAGCTGGACGTTCTTCTTTGATGATCGTTTTATGACAACTCATTTTGAGGCTACGTTTAGACATGAATAAGAGACTCTGAACGATGATAATACACCAATGTATGTCAATAGAACTTCGAGCAGACTGTCCCATGGAACAAAACCGAACGAAACTTTTTCAAAAATCCAATTAGATAAGAAGAGTAAACACTTTTTTCGGACAGATTCTATGAGACAATAGCTGCATTTTTTCATTTACACTATAGTATTTGAAGTAGATGGTTTCTTTTAACTGCTTCAGTTTTGTAAAATAATCTTTTGTGCATGTCAATCGAAATTACCACAAGATATTTTTCAAAAACAACATAAAGCACTAAACAAGTTACGTACGTCAAAAACAGGGACTTTAAAAAAACAAACACAGTAATTTTCTCATAGAATCTCACGAAAAGATTTAAAACTTGTCTTATCCTATAGAATGTTTTGTAAAAAAGTTGTTTTCCATTGCGTCCTATGGCTCATCTCATACGAAGTCCTGATTGACATAAATTCCTAGTTAATCATAATTGAGAACTTTTCAGATTCAATGAATCCATTACGCACATTAGCTCTGGATA
>CAJNSZ010001021.1:0-38765 GCA_905329745.1 Rotaria sp. Silwood2 | reverse complement strand
TAGTCCCTTTCGTCCCTTTAGTCCCTTAGTCCCTTTAGTCCCTTAGTCCCTTTAGTCCCTTTAGTCCCTTAGTCCCTTAGTCCCTTTAGTCCCTTAGTCCCTCTGTCTTGGTAAAAATGAGGTGTTATTTTTTTTTCAAAATTCAATTTGAAATAAAAAAACCCATAGACTCTAAAAATCAGCGTTTGATGAAGAACAATAGTACATTCTCGCATCTTCGAAATTCTTTTTTGCTTTTGAGATATTCGACTTTTCCTGTAATTTGGGTACTCTGACCTAGAATTTCGCAAATAATTTCTCGCTAATTCTTTTATTTTTCTTTCAAAATAGAAACTAACATGATATTCCGAATCAGCATCCAAAACTGAGTGGATTTATGTAGATATGAAATATTTTCAGGAGATTTTTTATTGTCAAAAAAATTTACCCTTGATCCCCCTCTTCAAGACTCAGCAAACATTAGTTTCTACAAAAAGACATTTTAACAGTGGGAGTCAAGCTCTCAGGTGGGAAAATGGTAGTAAAACTCAAAATGGAGGACTAATAAACAAGAAAATCAGCGTTTCGAAGAAACTCATTTACTGCAATTCCCTGAGTATGCAAGGAGAAATTTTCAACGGAAAAAAGGGTCGCCAAAGTATTTAATATCTAGATAGATCCACTCATTTTTGGATGCGGATTCGAAGCATCATGATAGTTTCCATTTCGAACGAAATATAAAAGAATTATCGAGATACTACTCGTCCAATTCTAGATCAAAATGCGCAAATTACAGTTAAAATCGAATGTCTCAAAACAAATAAGTATTTCGAAAAAAACAAGAACGTACTTTTGTTCCTCATTAAACGCTGGTTTTAATCATGTGCAAAATATTATTATATCTCATAAACAAAATAACCTCGATAGATTTACAAAACCGCATCGGGAAAGTTGCAGACTTCTAGGTCTCTTCTGATGCTCAATATTTTTTTTGAGTGATAACTTTTAAAAATAGTTTCCCATGTGCAGTTTTCAATGCTGAGGGAAAAGCTTCCGAAATGGATCAAAACAAAGTTATTCCGTTTAAAAAGGAAAATAGCTATTAGAAAACAAAAGAACTCTGAAGTTTTGTCGAGTTTTTTCGGCTAAAAACTCACATTTATCAGATCAAAAAGCAGATATTCTTAATCAACTTGAAACGTTTTATTGAATAATATAGAAATAAGCCAAAAACAAAATTGTGGAAAATTTGTATTTCGAAAATGTTAAGTCACAGAGTAGTAAATATGTTGTCAAACAGATGGTACAAGTCACTTAGGCGTCAGATAACTTCCTGTAGTCGAAGTTCCACTCACAGACAAGGAAACGGTTTGTGGAATACGCTCATAAAAGATTCTATTGCAAGTCTATGTTCGAACTCCCCAACTATTCTTCTTCTTCACAGAGTATAGAAGAACAAAAAGTTAGACGACAGTTTTTTTAAAATAATTATCAGATCCACACGTCGAATGTTCTTGAAATATGTGGTTCGCTTCTCATTGTTTATGATCGTATATATGGGGAGTAGGCCGCATCTAAATGAAAGATGATTTTTATCATAAACGAAAAGAGTTGTGCGAGTTTGATATTAGGTCCCAGCATAGACTACACTGATGATAATAATTCTTTTCTTAGCGATCATCATAAATAAAGAATCTACTCGTAGGCTACAACAGCGCTATGAGAAAAAGTGGCTCGCGTAGAAGACTTCTAGAAGAATAGAGTAAGAGAGAAAGAGAGCTGTAGGCAGAATGAAAAATGAAGTCATTCAATGAAAAAGATCCCAAGGCTAAAACGTGGAAAGGAGAAATTTCTGGGAAATAAAACCCCGAATTTGCCTGAAAGAGAAATCCAAATTATCCTTGAGAGACAATCTGATTTTTTTTGTGGACTGAACCGAAAACCTATTTTTGTTTCACAACGGTTTAAAAAACAATGTGATATTTGCCCTTACCTCTATACAACTAGGAAAATTTTTCCGATTTTCATGCGCGTGGGAGAGAAACTTCGACATATTCCGCAACCCCGATAATCATACTCAAATATCATATTGAGTGGTATTTCTCTTCACAGACGCATGGTTGATCACGACAGGAATAAATGCTGGCATAGTTAAAGAAGTGGGTGAAGCTCTCAACAATTATCGTTATAAAAGTCACAAGCATGGTCTCGATGTACCCTGTATTGGAATTGGTAGTTGGAATGATACAGCTGGCAGTGAACAGCTCGATACTCCAGCGACGCTATCTCATAAGGCCATCAATGCCACATTGAATAAAGCAACTGTGCCTTCGAAATATCATCATCACCAGATTGAATCTGATCAGATTGTGAGATTCAATCTCTAGTATTAATCTATTATTTTACATCATCTATAGGGTGTTGCTAATGATTATTACGTTCGCTCATATGTGATCAAACGGCAAGAAATGAAACGATGCGATTTGGAGCCAAATCACTCACATTTTTTGTTATTTGACGGTGAAGCGTCCAGTGCTCATAGTGTTCTGTTCCAACGAGCCGAAATTGAAAAGCATTCACGGCGAATTAATGCAACAATGGGTGCATTCACGCCAATTGTCATGGTTCTTGTTGAAGGTGGAGCATTGTCGATTCGAACTATTTGTCAAGCACTAGAATCGAATACTCCATTGGTCGTTGTTAAAGTGAGTACATGAATAGAGGATCACGAATAGATTAATGGGATACCTAAATTTTGAAGCTCTGCTTTTGGCTTCATTAGAGCAGGTTCACACATCTCCACTAATGGAGCACACTTTCCATCTGAATTTGAAATAGGAATCCGGTCGAGCTGCGGACCTGGTGGCTGATTTACATACATACTTTTGTAAAGTCGACATTGGCATTGATAGAAATCCGCAAAGATCTCTGGCAGGATTCATTAATAATAAAGATGATCCAGTGGCTTATTCAAGAGAGAATGAGTTGAGCTCAATGTAAGTTCTCATTCGTTTAAAGCATATTTTGTCTTTCCCTTCTTTAAGTAGATTGGAGAATACCAGAGCCAACAATTGTCCATGGGTTGATGATGTCAAGGACGAATTGTGTAGGGTGTTGCGTTGTCGAAAGCATCTGGTAACCATTTTCAAGTTCGACAATGAGCATCATCATGGCAATTTGGAAGATACCATTCTTGAAGCTCTCTTCAATGGTAAATACTCTTGATTAGCCCACTTTTGTGGAACTCACGTATATTTTCGAAGAAAATAGTGAGCGTAAGTTTTCAGTTCGAGGTTCGGGCTCCTCCCACCCCATTGCAGACATATAGCGACGGGAAAGAGAACATTACAGACATACCCCCCATTACAGACACTCCCCCATTACAGACCTTGGCAACTTCGTGAAAAAAAAAATTTTTGTTCGAAACTTAGAGATAGAAATATAGCATTTTCTAATCATCAATTATCTTTAGAAAAAAATTCTTATATTTTGGAGATTTTAAATATTGGGTATTTTGTCATTAGTATAATGAAACCAAAGGAGATATGTGAGTTCCACATTTCAGCCCCAAAGGGGCTACGCTGACAAGCTTTTTCAAAATTCATATCTTTAATCTATATAGCTGCCAAAGTCTTGGGCGATATTAATAATAAACAACAGTGTCATGTGGGCGAACTCAAATTAGCTATGGTATAAAATTTAATTTGTTACAAAATCTGTTGAATAATTTCAACTTCACTCTCTTGTCAGGCATGGCAAAAGTTTGAATATGCAGAAAAGCACATTCTCACCGATACGACCATCTCAAAATGGGAGGTACGCGAGTATTTTATTGTTTTCTCTTGACATTAACATATATGAATGAAAGGAAGTCGACCTTTGTCGAGCTCTAGTCGAAGCTCTTCGTCGAGGCCATGTCGATTTTGTCGAATTGCTCCTTGAATATGGAGCACCACTCGAAAAATTGACTATCAACGATCTTGAACAACTCTATGCAACGATAAATGTATGTATCATTCAAAAATTGCTAAATTAATCGATCAAATGTTTTGTATGTTTTCTTATTGAACAGACCGATGATGGATTACCAGTGGAAAATAAGAGTAAAGAAAATTTTCCGACAAGGGACGACTATTATTCAAGCTATTTCAAGGTTCATTTCGAAGTATGTGTGCGCGTGTGTCTACATACATATCAGTGTGAATCTCTTCATGTAGCTTTATCGATTACCATCTGATAAGAGCTCAGTATTGGGAAAACATTCTGCGCGTGAGCTCTTTCTTTGGGCTATCTTTCAAGATAGATTCGATCTGGGAAAATATCTCTGCTCAAAAACTTGGGTAAGGATCTATTCAATTTTTCTTCTTCTATACCAGCATTTGAACATTTGCTAATGTTAGAATCAATCTGTCGCACCGTTAATTGCCGCACAAATCTATCGACAAGCGGTCATAATGGCACTTCATTCTGACACTCAACGGCATTACGAAAATAATGCCCGGTACGTTGGTGGGTGTGGGTGTGGGCGGAGTGTCAGTGTGGATTGATGCGGGTGTTGGTGTTGTTATGGATCCCAGTGAAACATTTTTGATTGAAAATCCGATTTTTTGAAACTAAATCAAGATTTTAATCGGTTAAATGAATTTTCTTTATGAGGATACAAAGAAAATCGACGTAATCGATTAAAGTCAGATTTTTATCTATATTCCAAATATGTTATTAGTTTTAAGTGAAAAAAAATATCAATTCGACTAAAGTCAGACAATTATCAATCGAAAAACATATCAGAATAAAAGAGTAAAATCTGAACATATCGTCATGCTTTTATTCAAACAAGTCGTGTATGTTTTTGTAAGCCGTCAATTATTTTTCCAGAAAGCTAAATTTCATGACTGGAATATCTTTATATTCTAAGATCTTAGACCCAGTATTAATTAGAGCTTAACAATGCAAAAATTTATAAAGGGTGGTCACAAAGTTTTGACCTCTCTCTGCAAATTGATGTTATCTACATGAATACATATGTATATAGTTGATTGAAATATACAGTTTTGTAGAGAATGAGAAGGGCTATCACATCTGAAAAAAAGATGATTGAAATGGTGTCGTAGTTATGAAAAGTTATGATCATTTTATTCATGATGACTAAGCAAAAACACGTTCATTTTTTTGCACAAACAAAAAAGTTCTTTAATTTTTGAGCCATTTAAGTCGATTGAAAGATCGTCTTCTACAAGTTTCTACTAGATTTTTTTCTATAATCCGATAGACTTTGGCAAGCTCTACAAGAATATTCATATCAAACAAAGATTCTGATCCTTCTTTCAATACAAAACTTGGAGAAAACTAGAAAGGTTAATAAAAATCTGACATCTCTTGTATTAGAGAGAGTACGCTTGACTTTCAATAGCTCTAGCTGATCGACTATTAATTTATGTTTCGAGATGCAGTGCCATATTTTGAAGCTGAAAGTAATCTTTTCGAGCTTTATGAACAGACAGAACAACTGATCAGCCTAAGTTGTCGAAAGTTCAGCACACTCTCTCTTATACAGTATGCATGAAATTTTTATCAGTCTTTCTGATTTCCTTCAAGTTTTCTATTGAAAATACTATCGAAATTTTGTTGATATTTGTATTCTTGTAGAGCTCGTCGAACTCTATCGAACCATATAAAAATATTTAGGAAACCATATTTCGCTTCACACATTACAAGCATATTTTGTTTTTCAAAAAAAAAATGTAATGTGTTTTTGCTTAGTCATCAGGAATAAAATGATCATAACTTTGCATGACTAAGACACAATTTCCATCTTTTTTTTCAGATGATAGCCCTTCTCATTCTCTACAAAACTGTATAGTTCGATCAAATATCTACATATATAGCCATGTAGATAACATCAATTTACATAGAAAGGTCAAAACTTTGTGATCACCCTTTACTAATGCACGTAATTCTTCCTTGTTTGCTCCTCTCGACTCAATGAAAGATTATTTTTCTCAGCTTATGGTATCGAAATGAGGCAGAATTCATGCTCCATTGATCACACTATGAGTAAGCTCCTTGGCCACTATCTCCATTTCAGAAGCAATTTCTATTCAGCTAGTATAAACAATGAAGAAACATTGAAAATTCTCATAGAGATAGTATAGAATTCAATAATGTTTTATTCCATTTTGCTGGGCATTAATAGAGAATTTTCAATTATTCGCGGGATGTACATCTGTCTTCCACTTTTGCCTTTTGTAGAACCTGAAGATTTCTTTACTCAGCATTAAAGCATATTGTGTGGATGTGGTCTACTGCGCCCAGTCCTTTTATCGCACGTTTTTTATTTCAGTGAATTCGACAAGTATGCTATGTCAATTATCGATCGATGTTTTGATAATGACGAATATTTTGCGGTCGAACTTTTGAAACAACCGGCTGTCGCCTTTTTCAATGTCGATCCACTTAAACTTGCTGAAGGAGCCACTTGTCGATCTTTTCTTGCATCGAAGTGTGTTCAAAGCTATCTCGATAATAAATGGTAAGTTTTCTTTTTCAAAATCAATTGCAAGAAAATATTTTTATGCTACAGGTTCGGTAACATTAATTACAAACGAAAAGCCATCGAATTTCAAGTAATCTTCTTCTTGTTTCAATGAACTTTAAAATTTATTTGTCTAGATTTTTTTCTGTGCAATCTTCCTTCCACTATTTCCTTTGTTCTATATCTTTCTATCGTATGTACAAGAACACAAGCAGGTCTGTTTTTTTTTGTTTTTTCTTCCTGTTTATCTCTATGTTCCTCATTCACAATTTCAAAGATATTCCCAAATGCCAAAAGTCGCTCAAAGGGAAGATATGTTGCCATGATTCGCACTGTGATAATGTAAGAGCAAGATATTTTGTACTGACTACAGTCTTTCGTTTATCTCAAGGTCTGATCGAGATGCTGCATATAAACCTATAGGTTGCTCCAAAAAACTTGGCTATTTCTATCGGGCACCCGTCGTGCGATTCTACTACCATGTGGTAAGTATTTCAATTGGATTGTGTGCGTATTGAATCATTTAAATGTCTATTTTTTTGAAGATATTTTACATCACATTTCTTGGACTGTTCAGCTTTGTTCTTCTTGTTGATTACTTTCCATGGAATATTTATAGGGGACATAATGCAGGCATAACATATCTACCAATGTCAATTACTGAAATCACTCTTCACGTTTGTACGTGGAGTTTAATTCTTGAAGAATTGTGTCAAGTGAGAAGCAAAGCCATCAAGTATTTTGAAAATATAGCTCTATTTTTTTCTAGTTTTATTTAATGGAGCGCAGTGAATATTTTGTTTCCATGTGGAATTGGATAGATATCGCTGCTATTGTCTTGTATCTTGTCGGATTTGTCACGAGATTCTTTGTGAATGAAACTCTCTTCACCATTTCGAAGTGTGTTTTCAAAACTTTTTAGATTTTTCTGTTTGAGATTGAACCAATATGTGACGACGTTATTTTGAAGCAAAACATACTTGTTTTATTTTCTAGAATCACCTTGTGTCTTGATCTAATCCTATGGTTTGTTGGAACTCTTCATCTATTTGCCGCATTCGAGCGACTCGGACCAAAATTAGTTATGATCTTTAATACGGTCAGTTTGTTTGTCTCTCATCTTTGATCTATATATTTCGTCGTTTTATTTATATAGATGAAAGATCTCCTATTCTTTATCTGTTTCATTCTCATCTTTCTGTTTGCCTTTTCGATCACATCATGGTCATTAATAACCTCAGTCTCTCAAGTTCATTGGAATTACAGTGAAGGTGGACAGTTACTTAATGTCACATTAACTACTGCCGGACGTGGCTTGTGGACGTGGCAATTGTTGAGAGATATTGCCCACTATGGTGTCTGGAAAGTTTTTGGACAGGTCGATCACATCGGTAGATATGATTTTTACTACAAGTTCTAGTATAATAAGAAGTCGATACAAATAGTTTAACTTTTAAATAACAGTTAACGAGGGAGTTGCATTAATTATAAGTTCCCTCGACTGTAGGGAGGGTCATATGAAAAAAAATAGTTTGTGTGTGTGTGTGTCTGTCTGTGTCGGGGTCAAAAAAACATCAGGGTCAAAAAACCATCCATCTCAGAAAATTTTTCTTTCAAGGCTGACTAAAGTAAATCGGGGTCGGGGAATCCGGATGTGAAGTCAGATTTTGAAAATTTTGAAGTGAGTCTTTTGGGTCCAGAAAGGGTTTTTTTAAGAAACGAACGGTATCCCATAAAGGTTGACGAAAGTAAATCGGGGTCGGAAAATTCGAATCTGAAGTCAGATTTTCAAAATTTTGAGTTGAGTTTTTAGGGTCAAAAAAAAAGTTTTTTGAGAAACTAACGATATTCTATAAAGGTTGACGAAAGTTAATCGAGGTCGGAGAATCCGAATCTGAAGTCAGATTTTCAAAATTTTTAATATTGGGCTTTTCATCAATTCTATTTTTCAAAATGAATATTCAGTTAATCCGACGTATCCGATAAGTTTCTCCAGAATGAGCTGTTTTATAACTAGGTTTCCATGGATGAGGCTCGTTTTCAAAGAGGGCGATCAGTTTCTTCGTCGTGTACCATTCAAAAAATCAAAGTTTGAGTCAGTTATGATGACGAGGCTAGTAGATCAGTTCTTTCGATACTCACATGCACAATGGACTTGTCTTAAACAGTCGAGGGTCAAGTGAGTCGAACCGACGAACGTTACTTGTTTATTAAGTGTAGATAAGATGGCTATTTATCTCCGAGTGTTTGATATAATAGAGTGGTAATATTGATTAGAATAAGGCATCCGATCAGTATATATGGTAATTGATAACATATCATTGTCATATTGGAACTTTCATGCCGGGCCGAAAAGACTGTGAATGAGACAGTTAAATATTTGTTTCGAGCTCGAACTATTGACAGTCCCATGAAAAAATGTTTAGTAAAAGGTGTTGGAACTCAAATAAATAGATAAAAAAATAATTGAAGAATATCTCGTTGGATACGCGATAGAAATAAATCGTCGAATAGATTTCTCTAGAGTAATATAAACATAGAATGTTTTATACATCCTCTGATTGATTTCTCTATAAATAGAATATTGATTTCCAGTTATTGTTCAACAGATAAAGAGAGAATTAGAATAAATAAATCTATCAATAGAAAGCGGTTTGTTAAAGTTGATCTTAAAAAGAAAAATGATATTTTTCTCAATCGAAAACATCCGTTGAATGTTTATACTCTTCAACTAGTTTATTTATTTGTTGAAATTTAACGAATTATTCAATAATATGATCCATCGTTCGAGTGATGTTTAGGAATGATTTTATTCTCCTGAATTATAATTGTTTGCTTGTTCTTTCTTTATTTAGACTGAAGGAAAAGCAAGATCAGAGATTTTTCTTCTAGAGAACGAATAATAAAGAAAGAGACAATCTTAATTATTTATTGAATAAACAACAAAAGAAAATAGTCGATGGTGAATCTAAGATTTTTTTCGAAAGGATATTTTAATAATTGATAAAAATTTTCGATAATAGACTGTATGTATTAGTTAGCATTACTCTTTGATAGTAACATAATCTAATATTGACGAATTGAAATAGAATCAAGTCGAAATAATCCATTGACAATTGTTTGGGGTTTTATTCAAGTTGAAATCAAATATATGAAATAATTATTTTATTATATCAATCAAACGGATTATTTTCTTTCTCTTGAGAAAGTTATTCAATCAATATGAATATATTTTTATTGAAAAAAATTCAATTCGAAGGTGATATTTAATTTATTTCAATCTAAGAAAATAAGTTTAGAATAAGTGAGATTTTTTCAAACATTTCTTTTTTTATTCGTTTTAGATTCAACCGATAGAATTAGTAAAGATAATAAATAAACAAGATTTAAATAGAGTTTAATAGAAATCAAGTACTTTTAACTGGAATCTATGAAGAATATTATCCTCAAATTATCTCGGAATTGGTATAAAAAAAGTGATTAGTCTTTGACTAAATTGATTACTATGAATATATTCAAAACGTTTCTATGAATCTTCTTCTATATTAATATAACATCGATCTATTTAACATATTCAATAAAAAGAGTTGGCAGGAATTCGTGAAAGTTATTTATGATTTGATGGTGCTAACAATTTATCATTTATTTTTTATTTTTTTGTACAATTCTAAAACGAATCTAATGCCGAAATAAATCTTATCAATGAATGAATTAGATAAATTATTAACAATCGAACACAAAGACTTTTATTTTATTTTCTATGTAAATAATCAATAAAGTCGTTTGATTAAATCATTATCATAGTTTACAGAATAAATAACGATGAAGACATACAACGAAAGAGTCTTTTATATTTATTTTTTAATTATAGATTTAGTGAAAAATAAAGAGTTATATATATGTCTACTAACTTTTATTCGAGCAAAACATATTCATCAAATATAATAAAAAGTAACTAAAATGATTTAATAGTATAGATCAAGTAGAATCAACTGGTAACGTTTATCTATCCGATAAATGAAATAAAATCGAAATCGATTGCTTTTTCATTTTATCTTAATCAACTTTTAGTATATTATCTTTTTTTTTCGATAAAATCTTATCAATACTGATTGTGACATAGGAACAGTTTTGAACTTATTTTGTTAAGATTAATTTAATAGATAATCGAAAAGGTTTGCCTTTTCTTACAATAGAACATTTTATATTCGATATATTTGATCAAATGAAATCTCTTGAAGAATGTCATTTTTTTTTCTTTGATTGTTTTTAATAATTCGTCTGTTATTGGTTAATAATTTGTGGATATCCTACATTGACGGTAGAAAACAACAATAATTATTAGAATGTTCGAATAAGAGCAAGTTTATTGATAGATAAATGCTTATGATGATCATCGATATTAATTGAATTGTTACTCTTTGAATAGATCCTATGTTGCTCTACAAAAACAAAACAAATATTTATTGCAAGATGAGATACCTTTTATCCATAACTCATTCTATAATTAACTTAACTGATTATAATAAACAAACCAATTTATTTAATTAGATTTATTCACAATTATTTCCTCTTCGAAATCGTTTATATCGATTGAAAAAAATTTATCTTTAAAAAGTAATTATTCACCATTTGCTTTTTATCGAAGAAATTTCAATTAAAATTAATTTTATATCAATTGTTAATATATTATATATGAATATATTCAGTTATTGACTATTTCTAAAATAACTATTAAATAAGAGATCATGGTTTTTATTTAAATTTTTCAATTGTAAATATATATTCAAAATGAGTTTAAAACAAAGAAGAACCGTGAAAATTCTCCCATATTGATGATATGCCAATAGGATCTATTATAAATTGTTTCAACTATCGATGGAATAAGTCTAGACTTTGTTTATAGATAAATAATTAAATCAATCAATGAAAGTATTTTTAAACGATCTTATGATAAAAGTTTGAGTTTGTTTAGTTAATTTGTTTATCTAAGAAAAGTTCATCATAGAACTATAACATATAATACATCGAGGATATGTATATTATTATATTCTCGTTTTTTTCTCATATAACTTTCCGATAAAAATCATTTAATACATCGATCGATTGAAAGGTTTTCTCTAGTCATATGAAAACACTAACTTGAACTATTTCATGATCAAATTTCGAACTAAATATAGTTAACAGGGAAATATATCATATGAGCATACTCTTTATTTTCGAGAATTTATATCCGCGATATGTTTATAATCTCCTTTCGAATAAATAATCTCTGTTAGTAAGTTAACCATCATTAGAATAAACTTACTCAATATATTTCTCTACCTATATGAAGACACTGCTTTTCTATATTCTAAATTTCGGACTATTTATTATCTGATAATATCATATACTAATGTTATTTTAACTTTTATTTTCATATATAGAGAAGAAAGATTTTAACAATCAAATTGTTTCTATTGAGATTTTTATCGAAATATCCGTTTGGTAGAATGTGTTTGTGTACTCAACAAGTGAGCACACTCTAGAATCGGTCAGTATGTCCGTCCGACCGTTAATACGATAACTTTTGAAAGGAGAATCCAATCATGATGAAATTTTCTACACAGTTCAGTCTTAACAATATCTCAGCCGAGTTCGAAGATGAGAATGATTGGCCAAGCCATTCATGAGTTATTGCACAAATACTCATTTTTCCCTATGCTTCCGCAAGAAATGATAGATCCTTCTCTCTTTTCGTAAACAATTTTTCCTATCATACTCAACTAAAGCCCCAACTGTTATATACCATTCGATAGAGAATTTCAAGAGCTACAAAATGGTATATAAAACATAAAGAAACAAGAAGGCTGACTCACCTATCACAAAGATAATTAAAGGGAGCTAGGTTATATTTTTATCCACGATCTAACCGATCCACCAATAGAGCTCTATCTTCCGTTCACAGTGATGATACTTCAAGGTTTTCTGAGATGGAGAACTCGAATCTGTACTGCACTTCCATCGAAATACTATTGGTTGAGTAGTGACCAATAGAAATCAAATTATAGGAAAAACGACTTTCTTAGGGTAAATCAAGGGAAAGAGTTCAAATTTGAGCTGTATTCGGTTCCAAGTCCTATTGGTTTGGCAATACGCAATAGAAATCAATATTTCAAATGGTAGGCTCCCCAGTATAATTTCGATGTTCACACATTC
Source organism: Rotaria sp. Silwood2 (assembly GCA_905329745.1). NCBI lineage: Eukaryota > Metazoa > Rotifera > Eurotatoria > Philodinida > Philodinidae > Rotaria > Rotaria sp. Silwood2. Next base: position 26,056 of record CAJNSZ010001021.1, on the reverse strand, counting down.
TCGGATGACTGATTCGAATGATTCACTTTTTGAAGCACACATAACTCTCGGATTTAAATCCGAAGTTTTCGCATTTATTAATTCGATTAAGACTGATTATTTGCAACATTAATCATAATGATTGTCTAGAACGAAAATTGTGAAAATTTGACCAAGAGGCTTAAATAAATGATTTTTAAATATAATCTAAGAGATGTTTCAAGTTAGTGAATGATTCGCTTACGTATGAGACAGATAACTATTTAATTATATTTAAAAAAAATAATTTTTTTGTTATTCTAAAAACCTGTAAAATGTATTATTTAAAGCAATATTAATCAACTTAGAAAAACTCGATAAAATATTCAATAATAGAAGATCAGAATATATTGATTGATTAAAAATTTAATATAAAAATAAATCATATTTCATAAATGGACTAGATGGTAATTATATTTAAATGATGTCAATTTAATGTAAATCTCGTATTAACTAAATTGAATAAAAACTTAATAATAATCAATTCTTTTTTCAATAAATATCATAAGAGAATCATTAATTAAAAAACTAAGATTAAAATGAAATTTTTGGATAATTCGAATTTAAAAAAAATAATTTATGATTTTTTTTTAAAGAAAAAATGAATAAAATTCGATTTCGAATTCAACTATGTATCACTTAAATAAAGAATAAAAATAAAATGGATTTCTTCGTGTGTATTCTTTGAGTTTTAATTATTGAGAAATTTAAAAAAAAGCATAATAGAACAACTAGATAAATTGTTTCTCTAAATATAAATCAAGAGAAACGATCAAAATATATATTTATATAACAAGTTAGGTTTTTCTTTTGAAAAAAAAAGTCCAAAGACAATGAATTGAAATAAACATTTGACAAGTTTTATCTTGTTCATGTTCAAATGTCAAATAATAATCGAAATAATAACATAAATATTTTTTTTAAAATAATTCAAAGTTATGGAAGAACAAAATGTTGAAGTGATTCGTTTAATAGTGTTGAAGTGTTTGTCGATTAAGATCACCCATTTGAGAAGAATAAAGACATTTACGTATTCGATTTCGACAAATTTGTTTTAATTTCAATTGTGTTGAAAGTATTATTGTTATTGTATCAATTTCATCTGTTACTTTATCAAAATGACTTCTTAAATCTTTTGTAAAAAATTCTACAAGTTCATGATTTGTTAATATTAATTGTTCATTTTCATACATAACATTAATTGAATTTGTTGTTAATGAGTTATGAGTCTAAAATTAAATGAAAAAAGGAAAAAAAAATTGTAATATTTGTTTTGCTTATGATGATGCTGATTTGTACACAAAAATTTGATTGAAGATATTATAACTAAAAATTTTTTCATATTAGGATCACCCAGCAACTGTTTGGTTGATTTGCGATGTTAATAAGTCCATCTGTTAAATTTATATTCATGATATAGCATATTCACTCTAATTCGGTTGGCTTATGTATTTTAAATAAAAATACCATCTCTAAGAAGATTCAATTTGAATGATCATGAAAATAATTCTTCTCTAGGCAGAGTTTAATATGAAATGTTTATAGTACAATAAATACATGAATTTTATAGATATATCTACATTCTAAATCTTTAAGGTCATTCAAATATTAAAATCAGTTCAAATCATTGATTTAATTCTATCCAGTAAACAAAATTGCTGTCATATTAAATGTATGTTCTTTTCTATTCAAATTCTAAGCTATATTTAGTCACAAGTACAACCTGTAAGTGAATGATAACAAATGAAAAAAAAAGTCACCAGCGTTCGTTTTCTATGATGCTTGTGGATTAATTTTTCGAACACGTCTTTTTTTACATGCATCTCTTGATAAAACATCACCAATGAAAAAACCAACAAGAGAAAGAAATAAAATAATGCATGCACCAGCTGCTTTTCTACCTGGTATTTGTTTTAACATATATGCACCAAGGATACAAACTATTAAACCTAATATAAGCCCATCCACCCAATGAAACCCACGATCTCTCACTATAAGAAAAAAAATTAAATTTTATTCTGGAAAGATCTATGATGTAATAAAATGTCCATATGCCCACATTTTATAGGAATATAACGAGAAGACAGAAAGTTAGGCAATACGTTATGGCGAATATTGATTTTTGACTTTTGAAATTAGATGCGTAACATTAAAATAACTTTTTCGTTTTTTCCAGCGAGTAATATAAGTCTTTATTACAATCAAGAAATTAATAATTAATTTAACAAAAATAATCCAACATGTTCATATTGTTCTAATCCATCTTATGATGTTCTTGAGTAGAACCAAGCCATTGAGATACAGCTTTGCATAGAAATTTCCCTAGCAGATACAAGAATACTGATTATAGACAGTCTTATATATATCAATTGATTTTTTACTATAATGAGAATTATTTATGAAAAAAAAAATAATAAAAACTTATGTTCAATAGTTCGCATAGAAAATATGATTAACATAATATCAACTGTAGCTGACTATTCAATTATGATCGATTCATAAGCAAGTGAATCATTTGCTCTATCTGCTCGACAATATTATAATGCTAATAGTAAAATTCTTTTAAAGAAATTTAATGGACTATTCTGTACTCTGTAGAAATAAAACTCAATATAAAAAAAGATTTACATCTTATATCTTAAAAGATTAAAGAAAATCTACTACAAAAGAACGATACTAAACTTTTATGATAGAAGTTCTTATCATCATAAAGTTTCTCGAAAATTATTTAATTGAATTTGAAAACTTAATCTCGATGAATTGTATTATTATCTGTGATCAATCACACATTGAAAAGTTTTATAATAATTATTTAACAAAAAACTAATGAAAGGCGACATATATCTTAACATTTTGATCGTCACAAAAACATTCTTTGCATGAAGAATGAAAAATTCATAGTTCAGAAATCTCAACACTAATCTTCTATTCTAACGGGTGCGTCATATTAAATGGCCGCGTTTTGTATTTCAATTTTCATTCACTTAATATGTCGTATTACAAAAACAAAATATACTACAAGCTGCGGTGTAAAAAGCTCTACAACGTACAAAGTAAAGCTTATTATAATTACTTTGAAAAAAAAGCAAAATTCTGTGACCGATTGTCGTACGATCGAAATTTGATCACTCAAAAGTTTGATCACTTTGAAAGCAAAAAGTGCAACTATAAAAAAAAAGCTGTCTTATGTAAGTTGTATAGCTTTTCACGCCGCATCTTGTAGTATATTTTGTTTTTTTAATACAATATATTAAGTGAATGAAAATTGAAATACAAAATAGGGCCATTTAATATAGCGTACCCATTATCTTGATAGTTATCGAAATCACTATTCAGATATCAGTATCAAGTAGTCTTTCGCAGAGACAATTGAAAAGAAAAAGGTACCATAACTTTTCATTCTCACTCTATAAATATTCACATGGAAAAACTTTATTGCTGTTGCCATTTAATATATATTAACAGCTAACTCTATGATTATAACTTACCCATATGAAAATAAGAATTATTTTGATTATCATTATTTAATCGTTCTGAATCATTTTCGGGTAAATCTTCATTATTTGATGATTTTAAATGAGTTGGTGATAATTGTGCATCATTCGATGGTTCTAAATGAGTTGATGCTGTTTCTGAATCCTATAAAGAAAAAAATCATAAGAGAAAATCACTTTCTATAATGGTCTAGAAGATGATAAATCACCCGTACTTATTTTTTCGCTTTTTTCTTAGTATCGTTATTGCTAACAAGAATCCTTATAACTCTATTAAGCACAGATTTTTATTTACGAGAAGAATTTAAGAAAATAAAAATATATTCTAGTTTTGAATCATACGATTTCTAAAAAACAAACGCATGGACAGAGTTCTTCATTTAATATTATTCTAGGACACAATTCTGATTGAATCACTGGGCAAGATAGAGCAAAACGATTCTAAATAGATTGAAACGTCTTTCATTTTACGATACTTTTAAAAAATTTCGATTGTCGAAATCTTCTAAAATATCATTTATTTGTCAGTGTACCATCGATCACTAGTACTCATTGAAGTCGAACAATCCACATAAATCAACAAACGTCTAACAATGTTAACTAGGATGCGGATATACCCCAAACATCATCTCCACCCATAGTCGAATTATTCTCAATACTGGTAGACTCTAATAAAACTATGGACACAAACTTCTATTAGTTGAATGTATTGATAATTTTTTTTTCTTCTTACCAGAATATTTCTCGATAAATTTACGAATTTAATCTAAAAAAAAATATATTGAAATGCAAAAAATACAATAAAAAGTTTCACTCACATGAATGTTGTTGATCTCTTTAATGATGTTAACATCAGCTGGATTAGCACGCAGTTTTTCGATAGCCTAAAAAAGTTCAACGAATCAATTTTGATGACAATTATGATAGTAGATTTGAAAAAAAATTTTTAGACTTAAAATATCTAATNGAAATAAAAAAACGAAATGTTGTTGCAAACGAATCAGCTATTTAAATAATAATTAGCTGTACATTATTTTTAAAAGTATCTCTTTTGAGAAGGTAAGCTAGAAGACATCAGGCATCAACAGCGTTGAGGCAAGCTTAGTTTTGGTGCGTCGATGTATTCTGATGAGAGACAGGCTGTTGGGGGCTTTCGTTGTTAAGTGTCTCTAAGGAATAGGGGGGGAGCCGCAAAAACTTGACCTTAAAACTTACACTCGCTATTTTCTTCGAAAATATATGTGAGTTCCGCGAAATGAGAACATGAAAAAAATAAATAAATAAAACAAAAATTGAAAAGTTCAAAAAACAATTAGAAAAGTTAGAAAAAAATTGTAAAATTTAAAAACTTTAAAAGAAAATAAAAAAATAATAAAATGAAAAATCTAGAAAAATTAAAAAACAATTAGAAAATAAATAAAAGTTACTTCTGAAAAGAATTTCTTTTAATTAAAAAATTATGTTCGAAATAAATATTGTATCTGTTGTAGTAGAATGAATTATGAGCGAAAATCGAACGGAGACTGTCTTTTATACAGTACCTCTAAGGCTTAGTTTTAGCGCCAGAGTATGACCAATTACAAATAAGGAGGAATCACTTATAATTGGTTGGTATCAGTTACAGTGGATCGTAAGATACGAGTAATGCGACGCAGTTAAGTGCATCTGCGTCGCAGTAACTGTAGTTTCTGATAGAGGTTCTCATTACGATCAATGCACCTCAGTTACGCGTAACTACGACGCAGAATTGGCTCTGCGCGTAACCGCAACGCATAGTCGGTAAAAAAAAGACGACATGGGGTAGAACAAAATGTGGAGCAGAGCGTGAGCAAGCTGAAGAATGATTTTTTTTCTCTGGATGGCGACAAAAGTGTTCTTTCTCTCTTTATTTTTTTTCTTTCTTTCTCTCATTTCTTTTTATCGCTTCTCCCTTTCTCGTGTTATTCCTAGTTTCTCATTATCATCTTGGTCTGTTAAGAGGGAAACAGATTTTTCACGCGTAGTGAAGGACGACGACCGCGTTATGATGCGTGCCGACGCTTTTTCTGTATCTTATGGTTATAATAATACGCTCAAAACTTGAAGACAACCAAAATATTGCACATATTTTGTTACGAATTCATCAAGCGACCAAAATGGCAGGAGAAATTGCTCGACAGATGCGTAATATGCAAGAGGTATCTTCGATAAAGATCAACAACACTATCAGTAATTATTGTTGTATTTTAGGTAGTTCGTCAATTGGGTATTCGTCAATCCGATAACAATCCGTACGTAAGAGTAGAATGGTACAAAGGTTTATGTCATAATACCGATATCCAGGAGTATCCAATTTTTATCTAGAAGACTTCATTCTCAAAAGAGATACAATTTTTGTCTAAAGCAAGTTAAGAACTTAGCATACGCATATACTTCCAAAAGAGTTTGACATAATACCTAGGGTTGACCAAAAGTTCTGATCACGGTGTTTTAAATTTTATAAAATAGTTAATATCGAAAGTTTTATTGCATGAATACATAATAGAATGTCTCGTCTATAATAATGTATATAACAACTCTATAATAGATTTAATTCTAACATTCTTTTAGATAAAATCGATAATACTTAAGGCTGAGCAAAACTTCTGATAAAGTCAAATAAAAATATAAAAAGAGAGATATTTTTAGTTTTATTTTATTAAATGTTCAAAATAGTCACCATTATTATTTATAGAAAACCCCATCCGTTCTAAAATGTCATACGAGAGAGAGAAATAAAAAATGTGAAAAGTTCCAGAATATACCCGAACATTGGACAAGGGATAGTAAGATATTCGCGTAGTCACTGTATTATAGACTTTATCTAAAAGAATGTTAGAATTAAATTCAAGATAGAGTTGTTATATACATTATTATAGACGAGGCATTCTATTATATATTCATGCAATAAAACTTTCGATGTTAACTATTTTATAAAATTTTAAACTCCGTGATCAGAAATTTTGGTCAATCCTAAGTATTTACTCTTTAATGTTTAATAGTAATATATTTACTTGTTGATTCCTTGTTGTAAGCTACTTAATTTAGGTCATACCAAAAGTAGTGACGGAGGTACTTTAATTCCTTATAAAAAGCCTAAAGTAATTTTTTCTCTATATGGTCTCATTGTAAAAGTAATGCTGTACATTGTTGTGATATTGCATCATTTTTCAACTAAACTCATAATAATAATATTTCGATAACAGCTATTTGTTGTGGTATGTGACGATAACATTAGATCATATTGTCTTCGATGTGTATTCTTCTTTTGCTCTTCTCTTCTAATACCTAGCCGTCTGTATATACTAGGGAATACAAAGCAAAATGGCCACGGTACAAAAAAAAAGTACCGCAAGAAGTTCGTTAAGTTTTCATTTCACCAAGCGTTCGAAGTAGTCGCTCTGGTTATTCACGCACAATCATGAATAACTATTGCTTGAATATTAAGTGCAGTATGCACTATAATGTATAAACGGAAATTTTTCTTGCTCATTTGAAACAGATGAATAGTGTTAAGATTTAACCTAACTTTATTTCTTTAATCTTTTTGAAAACACACTAATTAACTACACATACATACGAAACAAACGGGACATGTGCCGTTGTCTATAGACATCTAGACATTAGAGGAAACAAGAAAAAGAAAAAAAAGAAAGGAGAAGAACAAATATAAGAGCAAAATGAGAATACACATCGAAGGTAAAATGATCAAAGGTTATCGTCACATATCAGAACAAACAGCTCTTATCGAAATATTGTACAACATTGTTTTTACTATGAGATCACATAGAGAAAAAAATTTTTAAGCTTTTTGTAAAGAATTAAAGTGCCTTCGCCACTATTTTTGGTATGATCTCAGTAGTTTGTTTATGCCTGTAGATGTCACTACTAGGCGTGGCATTTTCCTGTTAATTTACTTTAAATTTTTATATAATTTAGAATTGATTTTTTGATTTAATAAATTTTTGTAAATGTAAACTGATCAGCCCGATTGTCAAAATACATAACTTAAAAAAAATAGATAAGAAATAAGAGAAACACTGGTATTATACGTGGAAATCCGATCATCTGAACAAAAAGATTCCGTATAAAAGAGCCACACTCCGTTCCTGTTATTTTCTAATGGTACTAAAACAATCATAAACATATCTTTGATAGCACACTTCCACAACAAAAGATTGCTTTTATTCCTAGAGAAAACCATACAAATTTAAATTTAACTTAAATTAATTAAAATGGAATTTAAAATAATTTAAACTTATTTAGATTTAATTGAACTTAGTTTAGATCCAATTTAAATTGATTTAATATGTTTTGTAAATGTAAATTGGTCATCTCTAGTCACTATTTAATCCCAAGCACTATTTAATGATCATCAGTACTATTTAATAAATATTCGTAGCTACTGAAATAACATTCAACTATTTATGTATTATGGCAAGGAGCGCCTAGTTTAAATATACATCAATAGATGTTATTCAGTCTCGCACACTAGTTATATATTATCAATGCTACGTAATAAACTTGCGTAGTTGTTTAAAGAGTACTCGCCTACTGTTTTATTGCAACTGATTTCTTTCGAACAAGAGGTGACAAAGTTTGAAAATACGTACATGAATAAGCAAGAGAGAACGTTGCCTAATTGTTCCTTTAGTCGAAGTAAAAACGGCTGAAATTGAATATTGATCATTTAAATAGTTCAAAAGAAAATAAGTTTCTACGTTGAGCAGTCGAGGAGAAAAATGTTCAATTGTGACAAATTCTTAGTATCCATTTAATATATAAAATAATGCTTCCAGCTAAAACCTGTACCTTGAAATTAATTGTTATGTAATATTTGCTTTGAATATCTACGTAAAAAAGCTGTTATCACAATCCATGTGAGATTAATATGTGAAACACAATGAAGCTGGTCACATTGTAAAAGAGAGAATTCACCAAGATATGCTTCGTTTTGCTAATTCCTACGTGCTATTACTGTTTGTCTATGATGATAAATCTTAATGGTTCTATATTACAGTGTGTGTGAAAGAGGAGCAAATGACAGCTATCTTAAATTCAATCGTGTTTCATACTAGTTCTGCAGTAGACTACGAAATGTCACAGTGCGTGCGGAGGGAGTAGCAATACTAAGGTACCTGTCACTGTCTATGACGGATGAGAGGTGTTGCTAGGGTATCTGCCAAGGTCTTCGAAGAAGACGGGTGGCATTACTAATGTGTCTGCGATCATCGCTTAGTGTCCGTGATGGGCCGTTGCTAAGATGTCTGTCACATCTGCGGAGGAGGGGGGGGGGTCCAAATTTCTTCCCTACATACTTCAATACTCCTTTTAGATCGTGCTTCACAAAGAAAGACCACAGAATTCATCAGACAAATGAATCAGCTATTTAAATAGTTATCAAATCTTTTTAATAGTATGATAATGTTTTAATAGTGTTAGATTTCAAATAGCTAGTTATACGAAATAAAAAAACGAAATGTTGTTGCAAACGAATCAGCTATTTAAATAATAATTAGCTGTACATTATTTTTAAAAGTATCTCTTTTGAGAAGGTAAGCTAGAAGACATCATACATCAACAGCGTTGAGGCAAGCTTAGTTTTGGTGCGTCGATGTATTCTGATGAGAGACAGGCTGTTGGGGCTTTTTAGTTGTTTTTCACCATGACAGTTTTGCAATATGCTTAACAGTAATTTTGAATCCATATTGGAGTTCGTCCCGTATACGAGATTTTGGATCTCTTCACATTTTCGAAAAAAGGTAATAAGTTGCTTGTGAGATATATACGTTTCTTCAAACTTCATTCTACTGCTGTAAGTGAAAGTTCATGTAGTTTTTAATCTCATGTGATCATTAGTATGTTTTTGATTAAAAGAATCAAGAAACCAAGAAACTTTTTCAATGTTACGATTTTTTCTAACTGTTCTTCACGATAGCCTAAGTTTCTTTTAAATTCCAAATTTAAGCTATGAACATTTTTGTATGTAAACAATCGACTCTGATACTGCATAACAAAAGTATGCTTTTTGCGTCAATGACTCTAATGAGCGATTTTATTTTGTGAAATAACGTCGAGATCTGTTTTTTGAGTCGTTAGATTTGTACCTGAATGATACTTCTAACGTTACAGTCCATCAGATATTTCGGAGTATTGATTCAAGTTCATTTTTAGATTTGCTTTCATTCGTAATATGACAATTAATCGAAATTAAATGTTAAAATGTTTTTTGTCATAGTGAGTTCTTGATCATGTAGTATATGCTTTGAACGTCGACACAGTCTCGCCAACTCTTGAACTGCTTAGTCATACAGGTGCCTTGTTTCTGGTCGATTGCTCAATAAATCATTAAGATAACCCGTTGAGTGTAAGTTATCGGTATCGATTAGATAAATTGATACTCGAAATAAATTAGGTTTACAGCATGAGATACAGTTACTCCTTATACAGAGAGAATCGCATTATCAATACGCTGGGTTACATCCTTGCATCAGATGAAATCCATAATCGAATCTTTCTTTTGGAATCAAATAACTGACGAGCAATTTCTGCTCTCTTATGTTAAAACAAATTCGACACGAGTTATTCTCAGATGTACTGCTGGCGACCTGTACTGCGTGACGTCGAAGTAACATTTGACGAGATAATTTTTGTATTTAATTTCGATGCATCGAGCGTTTTCCACGAGTTGAATTCAGGAAATGAAAATTGAATATAATCAGTTTCAGTTCTTGTTCTTAAGTGTTGTCAAAGTGATAGGGATTTCGACTTGAGTACGGTCACTTTTTCATTCTCAGTTTGCAGATTAAAATTCTTGACGATTTCCACATCTGTTTTGATTTTCGTTGGTGACTCGTTTGTAATTTTAAATTTTGGAACGTAGAGCTCGAAAACAATGGAATCAGACAATTGAACACTAAGAGGACGCTCAAATTTTCAGTTCAAATTTTTAGTTATGCATGATCAATTCTTTTGAACTCATTCCAGAAAATCTATTCACTAAAACAACTCAAGATATTTGGGTTTGGTGTAAATGCTAGTAGACTGCTTTCTCAGTACTTCGCTCTGTATAGCATCATGATCTGTCGAACTTGATATCCAGTGTATTGGGATTATGACATCTCTATCCCATTTCTAGGCAACTGACCACTCAATATGGTTACCTCAAATTTGGTGAGAATACACCAGATTCGAATACTCGCCTTTCGCAATATATCAGACTGGCTCTTCAAACAAATGCTAAAACGGTGGTCGAATTTATGCAACATGGATGGCGTTTGCCCACGCCCGATTTGATTATATCAGTGACCGGCAGCGGCAAAGAATGCAATATTTCAGCACATCTTCGTAAAACATTTCAACGTGGTCTGGTCGCAGCTGCTGCCACAACGAGTACGGCAAATATTCTATCGAGATAAGCTTGATTCTACAATTTTTTCGCGATGATGAAACGAACTGTTTAGTAGTAAATATTAGTAAAAGTAGAGATTCGCTGACTTTTTTCCGAAAAAATAGTTGCATAAGATGAGAAAAAAAGAACTTTGGGTCTAGATTTTGAAACAATTTTTCAATTCTCAATATGATTGATCAAAAGAGAAATCATCATAGATTTCCTCAAGACTTTTTCAGTAGTTCAAAACTCAAAAAGTCGATTCGTATTTTCGACTGCTCATACCCACTCCACAATAAAAATCACCTTGACTGTCACTCAACCTGGAACTTCTCTTCCGATGTTATCGTGAGCACAGCTCTTAGTGGAAAACAATTTGACCAACAATAAAGTTTTGTGTTGATATACAGGAGTCATTTCAATTCTATATCATACACTTTCACTGCCATCATCAAAAATCAAGAGACAACAATTAGAGAAAACATTTGGTACTCTTACTTCTGTGAGACTAGAACCAATCGCGTTTCACGGGATCAACTAGTGACCGTTACCCAAGTCTTCGTGATTGTGATCAGAAGAAGAAACAAATCACGCCGGCCTCTAATCGGAATCCATATGGGCTTCGAATGGGATTGCTGATTGTATACAAAGAAAGAAGTGGCAGACAGAAAGACATTTGCTTTACTAAAACACCTAAGAGATAACTGAGAAAACATTTTCAGTCTTCTAGCTTTTACAATTGAGTGAAATACATTTTTGCCTATTGCAAAAGAAGCACAGAAACCCTTCGTAGCTTCGCACTCGCACTATCTATTCTAGGCTGTTTTAATCTAAAAACTCTCACTTACAGTATAATTTTCAGTTCAAAAGTGCAAGGATATCAGAAGGATTCACTGATGAGAAAAAACAGAAGTTTTTACAGCCTGATCAGGCCCTTACCCTAACGGGCCGTACAACAAAATTTCATTAACAACACTGGTAATTTCCAGTTTGCAACGCCTTCTAACATCTAATACTCCTTTCCGAAACTATACTTTATGTTTGATCGATCGTGAATTTAGTTCTTTTTCATTGATTTGAACAAATGGATAGACAGACAAGGAAAAAAGAATGCCCTAACTTTTGGCTACCAGTACTTGTATAGGGTGCTAGCCAGACGTAGTTTCTCAAGTCCGATATTTTCCCAACAGCATACAAGCTTCAGAAATCGTGACCCATTTCATGCTAATCAGATTCTGTATTGTAATGCTCTCCAAATTCAAATTTTCCACACGATTTTGTTTTGGACTTATCTGTATATTATTCGATAGAACGTTTCACACTGATTAAGAATATCTGGTTTTTTCATCTTATAAATGTGAGTTTTTACCCAAAAAAATTCGACAAAACTCCAGGGTTCTGCTTTTTTTCTAATGGCTATTTTCTTTTTTAAACGGAATAACTTAGTTCTGATTCTGATCCATTTTGAAAGCTTGTAACTATCTTTCTCACTTAGAATTGAAAACTGTATATGGGAAACTATTTTTCAAAGTTATAGTTCAAAACAAAATGTTGGGCATCACAAGAGACCGAGGGGTCTGCAACTCCTCCGACACGATTTTGTAAACCTATCTATTGTCAGCGCCAGAATTAAATATGGGTTGGTGTAAGACGAATATCTCCAGGACGGCAATAACTAGCGATCTGCTTTTTTTACCAATCGAAAGAAGCTTAGTTAGGACATGTTTTGATATAATATTATATAAGGCGAAATCATTACCTAGCAAATCTTTTTTGGAAGCCTTTCCGAAAAAAGTAAACTAATGCAATGTAGTTCCAATGAGATTTTCATTCTGACATGTATATTAGATAGAAGGAGTTCAGCTCTATAGTTTAAGATACAATGCGAATGATTGCCTTCTAACAGTCTAACGTGCTGCAAATGAATTCGACCATTTCCTTGCCAAAATAATAAGGAATTGCATTGGTTTTTAACCAAGCTTTTTTTACAATTTATCAAAATGGCTTGTTGTTTCGATTAAAATTTGACAAAAAGTAAGAAAATTTGATCAAAAAATAAACGCAATTTCCTATTATTTCGGCAAGAAAATGGCCTAATTCATTTGCTGCACGTTAGACTGTGAGAAGACCCATCATTCGAATTGTATCTTAAACTATAGAGCTGAACTCCTTCTATCTAATATACATGTCAGAATGAAAATCTCATTCGGACTACATTGTATTAGTATACTTTTTTCAGAAAGACTCCCAAAAAGGATTTGCTAGGGAATCATTTCACCTTGTACAATATTACATCAAAACATGTCCTAACTTAGCCTCTTTCGATTGGTGAAAACCGCAAATCGCTATCCATTGTCGTTCTCGAGATATTCGTCTTACACTAACCCATATTTTATTCGGGCGTCAACAATGATAGGCTTACCAAATCGCGTCAGAGGAGTTGCAGACCTCTCGGTTCCTTCTGATGCCCAACATTTTTTTTGAAGTATAACTTTCAAAAATAGTTTTCCGTATGCAGTTTTCAATTCTGAGTGAGAAAAAATAGTTACAAGCTTCCAAAATTGATCAACATTAAATTATTCCGTTTAAAAAAGAAAATAGCCATTAGAAAAAAAACGGAACCCTGTAGTTTTGTCGAATTTTTTCGGGTGAAAACTCGCATTTATAAGATCAAAAAACCAGATATTCTTAATCAGCGTGAAACGTTATATCGAATAATATGCAAATAAGCCCAAGACAAAATCGTGTGGAAAATTTAAATTTGGAAAACTTTAAGTCACAGCGTTGTAAGTATGTTATCAAACGGATGGTGCAAGTCACTTAGGCGTCGGATAACTTACTGGAGTCGAAGTTCCACTCACAGACAAGGGAACGTTTTGTGAAATACACTCATAAAAATTTCCAGTGCTAGTCTATGTTCGAACTTTCCAGGTATTTTCTCCTCCTTCACAGAGTGTGGCAGAAAAAAAAGTTAGATAAAAGTTTTTTAAAATAATTTTCAGTCTCACACTCCGAAGGTTCTTGAAATATGTAGTTCGTTTCTCATTATTTGTGATGGTATATATGCAAAGCGGGCCGCATCTAAGCGAAAGATGATTTTTATCATAAACGAAAAGAGTTGTGTGAGTTTGATATGAGGTCCCAACATAGGCTGCACCGATAATAATAACGCTTTTCTTAGCGATCATCAAGGGTACAGAATCTGCCTGTAGACTGCAGTAGCGCTATTATGAAAAGCGGCTCTCGTAGGGGAATTCTAAAAAGATAGAGGAGGAGGGAAAGAGAGCTGTAGACGGAATGAAAAACGAAGTCATTCAATGAGAAAGCTTCCAAGGCTAAAATGTGGGAAGGAGAAATTTCTCGGAAATAAAACTCTGAATTCGCGCGAAGGAGAAATCCAGATTATTCTTGAGGGACAATCTAATTTTTCTGTGGATCGAAGCGCAAACCTATGTTTGTTTCAAGACAGATTTAAAAAAACATGATATTCGCCCTCATCTCTATACAACTAGGGAAATTTTTCCGATTTTCATACGTGCGGTGGAGAAACTCCGGCAGACTCTGCAATCCTGACGATCATTCTCAAATATCATATCGAGTTGTGTATTCCTTCACAGACGCATGGTTGATCACGACAGGAACAAATGCTGGCGTGGTTAAAGAAGTGGGTGAAGCCCTCAACAATTATCGTTACAAAAGTCACAAGCATGGTCTCGATGTACCCTGTATTGGAATTGGTAGTTGGAATGATACAGCTGGCAGTGAACAGCTCGATACTACAACGATACCATCTCATACGACCATCAATGCCACTTTGAATAAAGCAACTGTACCTTCGAAATATCATCATCATCGTCAGATTGAACCTGACCAGATTGTGAGATTCAATCTCTAGTATTAATCTATTATTTCACATCATCCATAGGGTCTTGCTAATGATTATTGTGTTCGTTCGTATGTGATCAAACGGCAAGAAATGAAACGATGCGATTTGGAGCCAAATCACACACATTTTTTGTTATTTGACGGTGGGTCGTCCAATACTGACAGTGTTCTGTTCCAACGAGCCGAAATTGAAAAGCATTCACGGCGAATCAATGCACCAACGGATGCATTCACGCCGATTGTCATGATTCTTGTCGAAGGTGGAGCATTGTCGATTCGAACTATTTGTCAAGCACTCGAATCGAATACTCCATTGGTCGTTGTTAAAGTGAGTACATAAATAGAGGATCACGAATAGATAAATGGGGTACCTATATTTTGAAACTCTGATCCTGGCTCCATGAGAGCAGGTTCACACATCTCCACTAACGGAGCACAATTTACATCTGAATTTGAAATAGGAATCTGGTCGAGCTGCGGACCTTGTGGCTGATCTGCATACATACTTTTGTAAAGCCGATATTGGTGTTGATGGAAATCTGCAAAGATCTCTGGCAGGATTCATTAATAATAAAGATGATCCAGTGGCTTATTCCAGAGAGACTGAATTAAATTCAATGTGAGTTCTCATTCGTTTAGAGCATACTTTGTCTTTCCCTTGTCTAAGTAGATTGGAGAGTACCAGAGCCAACAATTGTCCATGGGTCGATGACGTCAAGGACGACTTGTGTAGGGTGTTGCGTCGTCGAAAGCAACTGGTAACCATTTTCAAGTTCGACAGTGAGCATCATCACGGCAATTTGGAAGATACCATTCTTGAAGCCCTCTTGAATGGTGAATGCTCTTGATTAGCCCGTTTTTTAGAAATTCGTATCTATAATCTGTATAGCCGCCAAAGTCTTGGGAGATAATAATAATGAACAACAGTGTCAAGTGGCCGAACTCAAATTAGCCATGGTATAAAATTTGATTTCTCACAAAATATGTTGAATAATTTCAATCTCACTCTCTTGTCAGGCATGGCAAAAGTTTGAATATGCAGAAAAGCACATTCTTACCGATATGACCATCTCAAAATGGGAGGTACGCCAGTATTTTGTTTTGTTCTCTTGACAGTAACATATTTAAATGAAAGGAAGTCGATCTTTGTCGAGCTCTAGTAGAAGCTCTTCGTCGAGGCCATGCCGATTTTGTCGAGTTGCTCATTGAATATGGAGCACCACTTGAAAAATTGACTATTGACGATCTTGAACAACTCTATGCAACGACAGATGTGTGTATCATTCAAAAATTGCTAAATTAATTGATAAAATGTTTTGTATGTTTTCTTATTGAACAGACCGACGATGGATTACCAGTGGAAAAGAAGAGTACAGAAAACTTTTCGACAAGAGACGATTATTATTCAAGCTATTTCAAGATTCATTCCGACGTATGTGTGTGCATGTGTCTACATACATATCAGTGTGTATCTCTTCATGTAGCTTTATCGATTACCATCAGATAAGAGCTCACCATTGGGGAAACATTCAGTGCGCGAGCTCTTTCTTTGGGCTATCTTTCAAGATCGATTCGATCTGGGAAAATATCTCTGTTCAAAGACTTGGGTAAGGATCTATTCAATTTCCTTCTTCTATACCAGAATTTGAATATTTGCTAATATTAGAATCAATCTGTCGCACCGTTAATTGCCGCACAAATCTATCGGCAAGCGGTCATAATGGCACTTCATTCTGACACTAAACGACATTACGAAAATAATGCCCGGTAAGTTGGTTGGTGTGGGTGTGGGTGTCACTGTGGGTATCGAGAACGATCACACCCACATCGACACCCACACCCACATCCACCCAAACCTACACTCTCTATTTCGCTAGCTAGCACAGTAAACGACGGGCTACAAGAAAATGTATGATTTGTTTGTGTAAAAGTATGACAATATGTTCAGGTTCGCGACTGTTAGTCGGATAGGTTTTTCGACTGATAATTGTCTGCCTTTAGTCGAATTGCTATTTTTTTCACTAAAAACTAATTACATATTTAAAATCTAGATAAAAATCTGACTCGATCTATATTCATTTCCAAAATTTCTGACAACTTGCAATTTCATCGAAAAATTGAAAGCTGTCGGAAAATTTTGGAAACCATATGATCCAATCAGCTTTTCTTCTAGATTCCAAATATGTTATTAATGTTAAGTGAAAAAATATCAATTCGACTAACCTCGAGCACTTATCAATCGAAAAACCTATCCGAATAGAAGAGTCTCGAACCTGAACATGTCGTCATACTTTTATCCTAACAAATCATATTTGTTCTTGCAAGTCGTCATTTATTTTGCTAGGAAGCAGACTTTCACAACTGGAATACCTTTATTTTCTAAGATGTTAGACCAGGTATTAATTAGCGCTTAAAAATGCAAAGATTTGTACTAATACACGTAATTCTTCCTTGTTTACTCCTCTCGACTCGATGAAGGATCATTTTTATGATTTTGTGGTATTGAAATGAGTAGAATTCATGCTCTATTCATCAAACTATGAGTGAGCTCCTTGGCTACTATCTCCATCTCAGAAATAATTTCTAGTCAGCTAGTATGAACAATGAAGAAACGTGGAAAATTCTCACAGAGATAGCATGAAATTCGATAATGTTTTACTTCATTTTGCTGAGCATTAACAGAGAATTTTCAATTATTCAGGGGATGCACACCTGCCTCCCACTTTCGTCTTTCATGGAGCCTGCAAATTTCTTGATTCAGCATTAAATCACATTGTGTGGATATGGTCTAATGCGCCCCGTCCTTTCACCGCGCGTTCTTTTGTTTCAGTGAATTCGACGCGTATGCTATGTCAATTATCGATCGATGTTTTGATAATGACGAATATTTTGCGGTTGAACTTTTGAAACAACCGGCCGTCGCCTTTTTCAATGTCGATCCACTTAAACTTGCTGAAGGAGCCACTTGCCGATCATTTCTTGCATCGAAGTGTGTTCAAAGTTATCTCGACACTAAATGGTCAGTTTTCTTTTTCAAAATCAATTACAAGAAAATGTTTGTATGCTACAGGTTCGGTAACATTAATTACAAACGAAAAGCCATCGACTTTCAAGTAATCTTCCTCTTGCTTCAATGAACTTTAAATTTCTTTTTGTCTAGATTTTTTTCTGTACAATCTTCCTTCCACTATTCCCTTTGTTCTATATCTTTCTATCGTATGTACAAGAACACAAACAGGTCTATTTTATTTTTATTTTTTCTTCCTGTCTATCTCTGTTCCCCGTTCACGATTTCAAAGATATTCTCACATACCAAAAGTCGTTCGAAGGGAAGATATGCTGCCATGATTCGTACTGTGATAATGTAAGAGCAGGATATTTTGTATTGACTACATTCTTTCGTTTATCTCAAGGTCTGATCGAGATGCTGCATATGAACCTATAGGTTGGTCCAAAAAATTTGGCTATTTCTATCGGGCACCCATCGTGCGATTCTACTACCATGTGGTAAATATATGAATTGGATTGTGTGCGCATCGGGTCATTTCAATGTCTTATTTTTTTTTGAAGATATTTTACATCACATTTCTTGGACTATTCAGTTTTGTTCTTCTTGTTGATTACTTTCCATGGAATATTTATCGGGGACATAATTCAGACATAACATATCTACCAATGTCAATTACTGAAATCATTCTTCACGTTTGTACGTGGAGTTTAATTCTTGAAGAATTGCGTCAAGTGAGAAGCAAAGAGATCAAGTATTTTGAAAATATAGCTCTATTTTTTTCTAGTTTTATTCAATGGAACGCAGTGAATATTTTGCTTCCATGTGGAATTGGATTGATATCGCTGCTATTGTCTTGTATCTTGTCGGATTCGTCACGAGATTCTTTGTGAACGAAACTCTCTTTACCATTTCGAAGTGAGTTCCCAAAGCTTTTTAGATTTTTCTGTTCGAGACTGAACCAATATATGACGACGTTATTTTGAAGCAAAACACACTTGTTTTGTTTTCTAGAATCATCTTATGTCTTGATCTAATCCTTTGGTTTGTTGGAACTCTTCATCTATTTACCGCATTCGAGCGACTCGGACCAAAATTAGTTATGATCTTTAATACGGTCGGTTGATTTATCTCTCGTCTTTGATCTATGTATTTCGTCGTGTTATCTATATAGATGAAAGATCTCCTCTTCTTTATCTGTTTCATTCTCATCTTTCTGTTTGCCTTCTCGATCACATCATGGTCATTGATCACATCAGTCTCTCAAGTTCATTGGAATTACAGTGAAGATGGACACTTGCTTAATGTCACATTGACTACTGTCGGACGTGGCTTGTGGACGTGGCAATTGTTGAGAGATATTGCCCACTATGGCGTCTGGAAAGTTTTTGGGCAAGTCGATCACATCGGTAGATATGATTTTTGCGACAAGTTCTATTATGATAAGAATTCGATACAAATAGTTTAACTTTTAAATACGAGTTAACGAGTGACTTGCATTTGTCACAAATGTCACTTTGGTCTGCGAAAATCTTCAAGAGACAGATTCCAAAAGTCTCAAAGACCAAATGAGTATAAAAGGTGGTAATCTGCTTCCCTTCTTTGTTGCGTACTATGCGGAAAAAAAAGAAAACCTGATTAACGCCGGCTTTCTCTGGAACATTTGGGATAATCTGGACGGTGTTCGTTGCTGTTTGGGCCATAATTGTAAATAGAAATTCACTCGCGGTGTTGTGCTGCAGACATCATTCTATTTGAGTCACAAAGTCTCAATCAAAAAACCAAATTCATCACTTTAAAAGGAGCGTGCATACGTGTTTCTCAGACAAGAGGAATTACAGTCCTAGAATTGTGAAGCGAACAGGAAACTTTCAAGTCAAATCTAGTTCCAAGCATTTTTCTATGTGAACCATCTAGAAATAGCGATCGCCATCGTGTAAACTTTTGTGTGATAGTCCAAAAAACACCTTCATGCAAATCGAACCGCCTTTTTTACCATTCGTTGGAGTCTCTAACGGTGATCTCGAAGTTGTGTCTTCTGTTCTATGCATAGCTGGTACGGATCCATATTCTAATATGGCTTTCGTTCTCGCAATTATCTTTGTTGCCATTGCCAATGTACTTCTTCTCAATGTGCTCATTGCACTATTCAAGTAAGGAGAATCTTGCTAGTCGCGTTCTCGCTATCGTTTTTTTTTTAGTGTTACCATTCAGAATGTAGAAGAGCAATCTCATGATTTGTGGCGCTATCAGCGCGTTTTAATTGTAAACGAATATAGCACGAAACCCCTGTTACCACCACCACTCAACACCATCTATCATCTGATCAATGCCGCTCGACTTCTCGTTGCACGTGTTCAACTCTATCGAAATCGACATAAACACAGTAGTATTAAACAGTTTTTATTTGGCTATACACTTTCTGTTTCACAGTTATCAGAGAACCACTACTGGATAATGTCACAACAATCGAAACAATCATTCAGGAACCATTCAAAAGTAAGTCAACAATTTCTTATGCGATGATCATGCATGTCTCTATAGTTAGTGATGCCATGCAACGTGAAAGTGCAATTGCCGATGATTATTGGCGATATACATTGAAATATGAGAAGAATAATCGAATGGAAGTTTCTTTACAGAGTATTGAACGAAAGTGAGAATAGTTCCTTTTCTTTCGTCTGCGAATATTTTCTTCTGAGTTTTTCATTTAGAATCGATCATCTCAGTATTCGTTCAAAAGACGATAATAAGCTTGCTTTGGTAAGATTTCTCTCTTGTATTTCGTATCGGATTGTGATTCTACTGTTTATATGATAGGCCAGCCAACAACCTGACACAAGAATAAACACTGAAAGTGATGTTTAGGCGCATTTATTGAGCACTTTTACAGTTGTTACGCATCACAAAATTTTTCTCGATACTAATTCGAATTTGATGAAACACGATTGTATTAATTTGAAATAAATTTTTCAACTCTGCCTTTCATTATAAAGGATTTCCAGAAAATGATTTTTATGATTTTCCAGCGTGATTCGATTGATACTTATCCGAATGACAGTATCAACAGTGCTGATCAAGAACATCAGGTGGATTTGCACGAGAACTCAAAATTCAAGGACTTTTAGGGGCAGTAAAGAATACAACTCCAGTAATTTTTCTACCTTCAACTACTGTTAAAATACTTCTTAGTGGAGAGAAATTAAGGCAAATAGTAAGGAATATTGACTTGAGGAGAGTTGCCCTCGTTATGCAAATAGGATGAGATGCCATAGACCGAAAAAAGAAAAGAAGTGACAGTACATCCTATTCCACGATACTCAACATTCCGGAATCGCTTACGATGTGGGCGTGGGTATGGATTTGGTTGTGGTGTCGATACAGAGGGACTTACAATTACATCCACACACCCACACTCACACCCTCAAAAAAAGAAGCTGACCTCTGTGATGTGTCAGAGTTTGTCGGTTTCCATGGGTGTATCACAAAAAGGTCCGTTTTTAATTGATTATATCGGATTATTTCAACTGGAACATGTTTGATAAGACCTGAGCTCATGAATAGATTCACAATATTTCGCCATTGCTAATTCTTGATTGAAGATGCATAATTTTTCGTTACGAAAATTCAGTATAACAGAACCATTTTGTCTAGAAAATAGAAATAAGAAAGGAGGCATCTGTGAAACTAATGGTATACTAGCTACGTATGATGTACTACATAATGATGTATAATTGAGTTCTAGAATCTATTTGGTTCAGGCATAGCGAAGAAAACAATGATTTTACACAGGTGGACGAATAATTTTTCGACCCACTGTATATACATAGATATGAATTAATAAACGAGAATTCGTCGTGAAATTTTAATCGAAATTATTTAGCTTTTTTCTTGTCATATGGAAGAAAATCATTTTCATTTTGAATTTCAATTAGGATTAGTTAGATTTTGATATTTAAATTCATTTCATGTTGACTAACTGGAGATTTTTAATGTTTTCATTTTTTTGTTTCATATATTCATTGAAGGAAAGTAGAAGGAAAAAAGAAGAAAACTGATTGAATAACAAATAAATCAGAAGTAAATAGAACTATGTTGACATCGATACGCAATTTTGTCAAAAGTGAAGGTTTAATTTAATTATTGAAGATCTTTTCAAATATTTCGATATTGTTCTTGTTCCGTGTTTTTGTAGCGCCTTCAGCAGTAGTTTCTTGGTGCGTATCATTCTATTTTCGTAACTATTTGAATAAATTAAATCAATTATTGAATATATGAATTTGAAATAGTTAATTATTGAATTCAACTTTCAGCTTTGATGCCCATGGTTGTTCACTGGTCATCAAACAACAAGGAACTCGGATTCATAGAAGAGAAAAAGACAATTTCATTCGATCATTGTTTTGATTATTTACGCAACATGATAGAAAATATTTGATTTGGGTGGGGTGTGGGTGAAGAGACGACCACACCCACACCCACACAGCTTTCTGTTAGATTCTCCATAAAATCGTCAAAAACTATGATAAACTGATAAATCATAGTACATTTGAGTGTAGAAATTTCGAACAATTGAACCACGTAAATAACTCGAAAATCAATTTTTCTTTTACCAAATATAGAATTTTCCGAGTGAAGGAGTAGCGGGCTTTATAATTAAGTTGCCAGAATGTATATCACATGTGCTAGATAAAATTTTATTCAATGAAAATCTTATTTTAAAAATTAGTTTCGAACAAAAACCTACAAGATGCTGAAGGTTCATTTTGTTAAAGACGATCTGAACAGACTGTTTGAATAGAATTCCAACAAATAGCATATGAGCATTAATTAAGCAGAAGTAGAAATTTCAGAAGTTTACAATGTAAATTTGAAAACACCAACATATATCTTCATTGAGTCTTTGTGATAATAATGTATTTATTGAAATATTGGACAATATTGACTCGTCAAACAAAATCATTGATCTTGATTATCCTTGGATCGAGAATATTCATAACGGAACCATTGAAATTCTGTCATTGGAATCACATGTCGTCAACTGACATGAATTTGAGTAATACTCATTTTTTTTCACGAGGCCAAAGGCTGAAGTGCGAATATTTTTCTTTGTTTCGTGCTCCTTTACTGTTAAAATTTATAGAGAGAAAGTAATAAAATACTTTCGAATTATGGAAAGCAATGGCAGCACAAAGTTTCTACTGAAGAAATCTAAAAGAAGACCTTTGCCCTAAAATGAATTTTTCAACTATTCCGCAACTACATGTTCATATAATTATCGATATGATCAAATGAATAAGGATACGGCAAAAAAAATTACTTTTTTTTGCTTTTACAATATAAACCATATGCCTTTTCACTTCTATTATAGTATTTGATATATATTAAAGAAAATAATTAAAATATGCACAAGTATTAAAAGTTGTCACCGCCAAATCAGAGAGATGACTTTTTGACATATACGGCCTTATCATAATGATATTACAGCACGTAGACGCCGGTGTACAGTGAAAATACGGATAGCTGTTTAGATTGACCTGGAACGTTCTTTGGATTTTTCCTCATAATATTGTCTGTAATACGGTTACAGCTTATTTTCCGAATGATAAAGTCTCTATCACAAACTGATCATTTTCCCTTTATTTATTGATAATTTTAGTATTGATCATGTAATCTATTTTAATGATCGAACATCTTTTTCCATAATTTAAAATCTCAATTGCGTTACAAGTTATCATCTCGATGAACATGAAAAGCGAATAGTACATATGTCAACTCGCTATCAGCTACATTTATGCTAGTAATAATATTTATGTAAATTCATAGGATACATTTTCCCACAGTATACGAGTCTTTTCATACAAAATCTTCGTTACTTTTGAAAAAAAACATAGAAGTATATGAAAAATTTTAGATAAATAGTGCATTGCTACAAAAAGAGACGATCTTAAGAAATATGACCAGATGATAAAAGAAAAGCCTCTTCAGTAGAGTCACGAGAGTGATATGATTGGTCAGCCAAGTGCATGTATATTACAGATTGCTGTGTCTTATTGCTATGGAATCTATGAAGAAAGCTGTTTATGCAATCCTCGTGGGATTAACATGTCAAATACAATATCGATGTTGTTTCTGATCATCTAAAAATCATTTTATTTGATCTATTTCGGGATACATTTCTTCTCAATATTTGATTTAGCTCTCTAGTACTACGATAAACACTTCAGCATTTCCTATAGATTTTGTTTCCTGAAGTTAGCGGATGTCTTCTTATAACCAAATCTTTTTTTGTCTCGAAGGCTAATTTTTTTCTCTTTATCTAGTTAGTTTAAAGAGAGAAACGACTTCATTGTTTTATTTTCGAATAAAATGACACCTCTTAGGTACAAGTAACGGGTGGGTATCTATGCCTCGTTTAGATCAATCCAGAAATGGTGCGAATGGGAAGCAAATCAACACTTAATCCGATCCAAATAAATCCCTATCGACAGTCTTACTCTTACTACCACTCGATACGTTTACCATACTCATTCTTTCATGATTGAGAAGGATAAATTTCTAATAATATCTATATGAACTTTTAGATGAAGACATTCGTTAATCTATTCATATTTCTTGTTTNACGACATGGGCGTTATTTTTGGCTGGGAACCCGCAGGATCCCGTCACTTTTGCTGGATAGGCGAAATCCCGTGAGATCCTGCCGGGAAAAGTTAATCCCCCGAGATCCCGCCGGGAAAAGGTAATCCCGCGAGATCCCGCCGGGAAAAGGTAATCCCGCGAGATCCCGCCGGGATTCATAAAAAATGAGCGACATGGGTGTAAATTCGATTCAATAATTGGGTAATAATTTAAATAACGTATATTACTGAACACATTTAAGATATTTGTAAAAATCAATGTTGCCGAATTTTGTTTTGATTCTTTCTTATCATCAGTCCTTGTAATATGAAGTGATTGAACTTTTTTGTTGAAAATATGGAATAAAGGAGATTGATCTAAAGATAGATTCAAAATATGCTATCGCTTATGGATTTCATTAAATTCTAGCATTTTTATTATTCTTTTCCAACGAATTTGTATTAAGTGACAATATACTTTTCTAAATTATGCAGATGTTATTTAACATAATTGAAGCACATTTACTTCAATGAAAACAGTGTCGGAAAAAATGTAACTACAAATGATTGAAATTATATATTGTACATTGTTTATTTTATGAATATTCATGTGCATTTTCGATATTTTCTTTGCTTTTTCTCTCTACTATTATTTATAGATCTCTCTATTGATCGCTTAGTTTTCATTCGTATTAAGAATGCAATAAAATATATACTATGATCTTCTTAAGCATATGAATCAAATCAATAATAGTTCTATTTACTTGGTGTGCTTGCAAGGTTGAAAACAATCGAAATGAAATATCTTACCTGAAAAAATACGTTCACCAGTCTTGTCATCAATATTGTAAAGCCCAAGACTATGTAAATTAGGATAATCAGCAACACGAAGAATGCGTTCCATAGATAATGATTCAAGATAAAGTGTATTAATTTTAGAATGTATGTGAGGTAATATTTGTGAGCAAAATCGATCGAGTACTTTATCAACCAATGGATAGATAAGATCACTTGAAAAATATCTTACCAATGTTAAGTTTTTAGTAAAGACTGAATCGGGTATAATTCTATCTAATTGTGTATTGATACCCATAAGAGAATAGAGTAATTCAATATTGTTCAGTTTCTTAAAAATCACCAGAAGTAGTTAATTAGGTAAATCGATCAATTGAACATTTGTATATTCCATATTCGTATTCATCGATCAATGTTTCTTCAGTACGCGGATATAAACAACTACATACACACACACATATATATATATATATAATCGCTGCTTTTTTAGTTCTTTTTTTTGACCGATACGTCAGAGGCAGAAAAGAATGTTGTGGTCATTCAGTCAATAATTCTCATGAAAAAGACATCTTCGTCGACTATTGATAGTAGTGTAAGTGATCGACATGCAAGAAAAATCATATGAGCATGAGTTGTGAACAAAAAAGTTGATTTTTATGTATTTCAATTAATTGCTCAAAGACATGACATTATCTGTGTTCGATCTTGTTGGATTTAAATACTGTATTTTGAAAGCAACTTGTTTCGAGCCGAAAACTTATATATTTGATGAACTGTCACATGGTAGTGTATGACTTCGGTTACTTTCCAACACATATGAATTGTTAGT
>CAJNSZ010001020.1:0-38814 GCA_905329745.1 Rotaria sp. Silwood2 | reverse complement strand
CCCCATCACCCTCACATCCACACTCACCAACATCCCACCGCCACCCACACCCACCAACACCCACACCCCACCCACACCCACACCCACACCCACACCCATACCCACACCCATACCCAGACCCACCAACATCCACATCCCACCCACACCCACACCCCACCCACACCCACACCATTCAGGACTAATATCTAAACCTTATCGACAAACGACTTATAACAGGTATTTCAAACTGTAGAGAGCGCTGAATTGCTTGATTTGATCTCGAGGACGAAATGTCAAAAAGACTGACACTAACATCAATCTATCAGAATAACATGAAGCTGCAATGGAAACAGATAATTAAACTACGAGACATACACACTTTGTATTTGTTTGATACGTCTGCTACATTGATGAAATTTAGAATAAATCATAGCCTGGATTTCCTGATGTAGCATAGTGACCAAGGAAACATGCGAGAACGGGTCTGAAAACACAAGTACATCCAAATCTCGTAACCTGACTAAGAGAAACGAATACTCATGCTCCGCACTACTCTCTTTGTTCTAATTCCAGAGTTGCCGATAGAAATGAACTGATTCATGAGACGCTAGAGGAATAGAATAAATTTTTGATCTTTACTCTACTGTGAATTGTAATCGAGAAACGCCTACTGCAAATGATAGTTGTTCGTATCGAAATTGATTTTCGATTTTTTGAATGAAACATGGAAAGAGAATAAGATCACTGACATTCAATAAACAAAACGCACTCGCTTAATCATTCGGTATGAGAGAGATAGGGTCTTGGTAGATCGAACTGTCATTTTTTATTTCGTTTTGGTGAATTTCAATGTAGTTAAGTGTTAAGATAACTTTCAGGTAATCTAGATTCTTTCATTCGTTGGCTTAATAACTGCTGCCAACGTTCTTTTTTTCTAAAATGGAAAAGACAGAGTTTTCAGTATATAGATTTCTAAGAGAAGTCATTTATGTGAAAAGTTTAGAAAAGTGAATAAGAGCATTTTGTCAAGTCCTCGTTTCGTAATAGGTCTCTGTTTGTTTTTTATATCTGAAGTTTCTACACGATAGCTATCTTTTTTCTCATGTTTGACGACGAATCTTTTTTTTTCGTTCTTGAATTTAACATATTTCCCGCCCGTTTTGATATCTGTTGCGAGCAAAATTCATTTACGTTAGGCGTGATAGTGCGCTTTCTTTTGTTAATCATAAGTTTCGCTGTCAATGAAAAAAACAATTGCTTCTTTGAATGAAGCTCAAATACAATAGAGGTACATTCATGTTCACTTTTTCTTACGATATTTATAACAGTGTTCACATATAAAATATCAAGAAGAAGCAAACATCGTACAGCTATCAATAGTGAAACTATTCGCTGCCCTTCAAATAAATATTCCAAAAAATTCACGTCACGGTTTATATCAAGGCGTCGCATATCTCTTGGTATACAAAATATTGTTTTTGAATTCTCAGTAAGCGATGGAAGAGCTCATAAATCGGTGATAATATATGAGTCGATGTATGATGTTTTTAAATATCCTAATGTTGAAACAACTCACAGGGGGAACGCGAATAGTTTAGATAGTTCATCAATGAATTTTAGCTAATATAATGAACCTTGTTTAAGATTTTTATCAAAAGTTGTCCGTCATATTTAAAAAAAACAATAAAAATTGTGTGCTATCAATATTATTGGTAAGTTCGTTTTTGATCGTCTAAACATTCATTTTTAACATTAAAATTCAAAAATTATTGCAATAGATGTAACCTTAACACCTTTTTTCTGTTTTTTGGTCGAGAGTGGCTTTTTCGATTGTAACTAAAATAGATATTTTTGATCACTTGATGAAGATTGAAGTGTATATATTCTCATATATTTATTTATCATAAAGCGAAGTATATCTATGCATAGAAACATACTTAAAGTATATTACTGATTACTGATTTAATTATCTATGTAATTCATCATCTACTGTCAGCTGGTTTCACAACTGTCAAATACAAAATCATGCTGCAAGAGATGAAGGTCAACCAATCTTCTTGTTGCTAGTGTTTTATATTCCATCGTAAGAAATAGAACATCCAAATAGTCCTATTTATCGATCTTTCCATGAATAAACAACAAGCATTACAAAAGATGAGACTCAGAATCAATCGCTCATATAAAAACATGTTCACCAATAAATTATCCGAAGAGAAAGAAAAACATCAATCATTTTTATTGAAACCCTAAACTGGCTTACATTCAAACACTCTATATTGTCTATTATTTAGAATTTTTCAAGTTTCAAAGCTCAAATAGATTTTAACAAAACACACAAAGGAACTCCATAACTTTTATTATCCACTAGACTTTAATTAAAGTTCTACGTAACACAAAATACGCAAAAAACTACAAATTATCTATTTGTCTCTCGTTTTTCGTTTATCCCTTGAAATTTTTCAGAAACTAGAGCTAATTTTATCTAAATGGAAATTTTGCCCGACACAAATCTAATAAAAACATAATTCTATACACACTGCTTATCTTAATCACTGCTCTTCTCAGTCTTGCCGTCGACCCTTGATTGATAAATATAGGAATCAATAAAAATAAAAAAGCACGCATATACCAAAGTTTACCTACGAAGCTAAGAGAAATGAATAATATTAATATGTTAATCGTTCTTGGCCTTCTGATCACATTACTCGCTTGGCAAATAAATACCCAACACATTCCATTCGATAAAGTAGTAGTTTTTGGCGACTCAGATTCGGACACAGGCAATGCTTATAAGTTGACATATTACATATGGCCTCCACCACCATTCTATCAGGGGCGATTCTCGAATGGCCTTATATGGGTGGACAAGTTGGGTGTATCCAACATAATCAATTATGTGTATGGCGGAGCCACGAGTGATAACAATTTCATTCCAAGCTTCATGTGGCCAGAATCAACATCAACATCTGGCGTTCGCCAACAAATTGCAAACTACTTGAGCAAGACTAATATGAGCACAATCAACTTGAATCGAACACTCTTTATCATTTGGGCTGGTAGTAACGATTTCAGCTTCAATAAGGCAATACATCATTCTTTGGTTGTTGCAAGTTTGTCAAATGCAAGCAAGGATCTACTTAAGATGAATATCAAACACCTCTTGGTTTTCAATCTATCACCTTTGCAAGCAACATCACATATTCATGCGTTCAACCAGGACTCCTATTTTAGTGATATGACACTTCAATTTAATAGCAATCTGTCGGATACGATTTACTCACTGCAAGCTACCAACAAAAACGTGTCTTTACGTATGTTCGATACCTATTCACTCGTCTAAAAAATCATCGCTGTTCTCTCGATCTATTCGTTTCAAAACACTGTAGACATGTGCTGGAATGCATCGATTCAAGGCATAGTAGTACTCTGTAAAGGCCCAAATTCTTATATCTTTATCGACGATTATCATTATACAAGTCGCATGCATGAACTGTTCGCTAATGATATACGCAAATTTCTATCATCCTCAGTTAGATTGAACGCTGCTTTTGGATTCATTAGTCTTGTTTTATGTTGGTTACCCTTATTTACTCGTGTTTCTCAACATGAGTTCTAATACTTGAAAAATTTCTCGCCATCTTCAAAAAACAGAAATAAAAGTTTGCGAAGTACAGATTTTGGTCGTCTTGCTCAGTAAGATGAAGAAACGCTCTTTTTGACACAAACATGATATGACTCACACTTAAGTGATGTTACATCAGTTTGAATTTAAATCTTCTCATTATTTAGATAATGAAGAAGATTTTCATAAGGAAAATACTTCACTTGGGATTTTGAAAAATAATTGTAGGGTGTGGGGTGTGGGTATGTGTATCACTAACGTAAGAGCAACACCTATCCGACACATACACACGCACACCCTACTCCTCACACCCACACCACACCCACACACACCCCACAGCCTCACACCCACATCCACACCCTCAAGATCTGATTGAACACCGACAACTAATATCGTTATGGACATGACTTTTTCAACAGAGCAATTCGAACATTTCAATTAGTCGATCGTGTGGGTGCGGCATGTGAGTGTAGGTGGGTGTGGGTACGGGATGTAACGATATGGTCGTATGAAATAGACACGCCCACAGCCACAACCATACCCCACACCCAAAAAATACCGAGTAATCTCGATTACAACAGTGAGTATTTCGCATATATCGTAGCATAGGTAAATACTATTATGATCTTGATTTTTGTTTTAAAAGATGCACTGTCAAATTCTTAACAAGAATGATAAGTAGAAATTCAATTGAATTAGTTTCATGATATTTTTATATGGCTAATAGGAAAACACTGTATGATGGTGAAACGTTCCATTGTTCTGAAGGGACTTAAAATGGAAATAAAATTCACTATTTTGTATATCATATCATGAGAAATCGTTTCTATTTTATCAGATCGGTTATTTGATCATCAAAAATCGTGTCTACAAAGAGACGGAACAAGATTATGTACTAATCAAATATGCGAGGAACGATGCAAAAATACATTCAACCCATTTTTACCTAAAAAATGGTGACTTTCTAACTCACTGGAAGGAAATAAAATGAGTGTACCAAAAACTTCATGTAAGTTATGTTTGCAATTAGATTGAATCTTTTCTTTCTCTAGTGAGTTCGATGGTTCTTGGAAAGAGAAATTACAGGATCATGAAAATATTTTTGTTTGAAATAAGGAGAAGATGTTTTTTTCTAATTTCTTTCAGAATAAAGAACATTTCACCATCATACAATGCCTCTTTTTTAGCCATATAAAAAAATCATGAAACTAACTCCATTAGATTTCTAATTATCATTCTTGTTGGCAATTTTACAGCGCATTTTTTTAAAGAAAAATTAAGACTATACGGTACGTTCGTTTCTGATTGAACAATAGTAATTCGAATATAAAATCCAACATCAGATTCGGGTTTCTGGACGTCAATAATCTATAGGAAAGTTTTATAAAAACGACTAAAATCTTCAAACAAAAAAATCTCGTTTTCTGTTTGATTTGAGTAGACAAACAAACAAATATCAACAGATTATTTGATATAAGATTCTTCTTTGATAAAAATGAATAAAAGAATTCTATTTTTATTTTATAAATTCGGAGGTAATTCATCAATAAACATTTGCATAGCTTCACAATCATCAATAGTCATATGTTCACTAAACTCATTTAATACAAATATTTTAAATATTTCAAAATCTTCAATTTGAACAGAAGCTATCTTCTTACGTAGTTTATTAGTTTCTCTAAGCATATCAATAGATGAGAATTGATTTCTATTAATAGATTTTCTAATAGCATGAGTTATTTCGGCTAAATTTGTTCGTTGATTAGGTTTAATAGACCAAGCTCGTTGAATAGCATCTTGCAAAAAGCCTGGTATATCTTTAAGCCAATTATTTAGACGTTCACCATCCATTGTGAATCTTGCAAGAATTTTGTGCTGATTTTAAACCAATAGTGATTGCATTTTATTATCAGTGACAACTTCTGGTGCATCATAATCAACAGTACCATCTGTTTCTTTAACAAATGGTGTTGAGGCAATAGCTAATTGAAAACCAACTCCAAAATCAACTACTTTTGCCATATAAATACCATCAGAAGATTGATAAAGAAGAATATTTTGTGGTTTAAAATCCCGATGAACAATTCCAACTAAATGAAGTTCGCTAAGACCTTTA
Organism: Rotaria sp. Silwood2; assembly: GCA_905329745.1. NCBI lineage: Eukaryota > Metazoa > Rotifera > Eurotatoria > Philodinida > Philodinidae > Rotaria > Rotaria sp. Silwood2. Next base: position 33,097 of record CAJNSZ010001020.1, on the reverse strand, counting down.
CAAATATCTAATGCAATATACAAACGTTGTCGAATAGATAAATTTCTAATAATTGTTGAATTATTAGCAAGAGTTAACGCAAGTGATGATCCATTTATATATTCCATAACAATACATATTCTGGTAAATGAGCATCACCATATATTACTACTAAATTTGGCATATATGATAATGAACGAGATACAATTATTTCATCAATCAATGCTTCGTCTGTCTCAATTGTAGTTTTAATAAGAGAACATTTAACAGCATGAAGATTTCTCATAGAACAATTTTTATCCATGGAACCATGGGCAATCAGTTGTTGATTCAGTTCAATATGTATTTCCTTAGCCAAATTAGGTGGAAAACAAAAATCTTCTAATTTTCTCGTTCTTGTTTAATTGTATGAACAATTGATTGTGACACAGTTATATTTGTCAGTAGTTTTCCATTGCATAAAGGACAAAAACGAAGAGTTTTACAGCAATCACTACAAACAGCATGTTTCTCATTTAAGAAACACATTTTCATTGGCATCCTTTAATAAACAATATTTATTTTAATATATTATTTTTTATAAAATATTTTCGATTTTTTTTTTGAAAAAAAATTCTTAAATGTTTAAAAATTCATAGGAGGATAAGTTTGAATGAACTTTCATCTGATTATATAGAAGTTTTTCTAGTTGAATATATGAATAAAAATACTCAAATACGTTTTTTATAATACATGTTTATAGAAAAATTCAAATCAACTCTTGTTTATATTCAAAATAGATTTTATTATAAAAATTTAACATGAAAAGAAACCGAAAGGATGTAAGTGTATGGTGTAAGCATGAATCTTCTCTTCACTCACACCAAAATTCCTTCTAGAAAATCATGAAATAAATGCAAAAAAATTCGAAAGTAAGGATCAAATTAAGAAAAAAACAACGAAAATATTATTTTATATTCAAAAAGTATGAATATCATTGATAATTACGAAATTTCTTGTATTACAGGATAACTGTCATCTCATGTTCAGAAAAAAAAGAAAGAAAAATAGTATGTATTCAATTTTCAACTACTACACCCACACTCACACTCACACCCTTAATAAATATTCTTCACATATTGAACATTGACAAATACATCATTAGATTGTATAAATGTTATATACAATGTTCATCAACAGAAAAATGATTTTGGACAGGTTCTATTTGCAATAAGTTTATTTAATTCTAGAAAAGTTCAATGGTCAATTTTTATATTTTTTAAGATGATATAAAATCATTTAATGTATCCTATTTAATTGATTACGAATATGATTGTACATTACAATTAATATACAACAAGAGTAAACGTATTTATGCTGATTCAATACCCTACGGAACTTGATTCTGGAATTTGATTTTAATAAAATTCTTTTATTTTCAAGTATTATGCTCGTTTAGATGATTTAATTATGATATCTATTGCTATTATAATTCTTAAGCAACCGCAACATGAAATAATTCTCTAGTTACTTCTCAAAAACTTGATCTTGATTTATTAGTTATCAATTTGCAAGTAGAATTCAATGGGATTAAACCAAATGTGACAGCAATCATTGAAGCAAAACTTTTAGATTTTCAATGATTTTTAATTCAAATTGAAATTTTAAATTTTAGCTGGTTTATTTGTTTGACTTGGTTCAAAACACTGCCGATATTTACTGATTTACGTGCATAGTGATCAACCATGTTAGTGTGGTTGTCGAAAAGTTCAACTTATAAACTGAATTTTCAAGATTGTGGAGTTTTAGAACTAGTTGTTGGTTCGTATGTACGAATAATTTGTGGTTTTCAGAATTATTACCACACATTTGCAAAAATGGTTTCACAGATTCTTCTTTTCTTTTATGTTTTACGTTTTGCGTCATCCACTTCAATAATGAAGAGAATTGATTCAATTAAACAGACTTGTTTTTATTAATACGATGCAATCTTCTTATGATAATAAACTCTTTTTAAATAAAAATAGAAATTCTTCTATTTTCGATATTTATTTCATAAAAATGAATCGGAAAAGCGGTCAAAATATCTTGAGATCAAGACTGAGACTCTCAGTTTCATTATATGCCTTTTCACAAATTATTTGTATTAAATAAACATATTTCAGATTTCTATTGCAAGTCGTAATAGTCAATCGAATTTTAACCAGAAGTTTGATGTTGATAAACTATTGCGAACAGCAAGTGATTCTTAGATATATTCACTAGATCATTGATATTACTTCCTACTATCACTAATTTTGATCAAATCATTTTATTTTAATATTATTACCATCATGTTTTAACTTTGACGAAACAATGTCCTGAAAATATTCTTAAAAATATAGTAAATATTTACCTGAATATTCTTTCTCGACAAAAAGCAGATATAAAAATGAAAGTAAGATAAGAAACATGCTTACGCTCCTCATGCATTCATAAAAAGAGTTATTCAAATATTGATATTCTGAAGATAGGCAAGACTTTTGAATAGTAGACTTTCTGCAGTGAAAGTCAGAAGAACGTTAAAAAAACGGTAGTTATTTTATATGTATTAAAACGTCGTGTGTGTGTGTATGATGGATGAAAATTAATTAATTACACAGCAATTATCAATAAACATAAAGATTAAATATCAGAAGTATTTGATGATTGATTGGACGATATCCATGATTTCTTTATGGAAAGTCAGTATACATCATGCAAAGAGTGTGTTCACACAGAATTTTGTACTTCAGAGAAGTTGTCTGATTTTTTTGAGTTGTATATATAAAAAGAAAAGAAAAAAGATTATATATATAATGCCTAAGTAAATAATTATCTTTGATAAGAAATTTATTCCTTTTTTTCTATAAAGAAAAGGAGCAGAGTGCATTTGTTGTTGTTATTGTCTAACAAACTCTACATTACTGAAGTAGTGCATTCAAGATGGCTGCCACAGGTAAACATTTAAGATTGAGTGAGAAACTCTCAAAAAAAAATATAGTCATTAAAAACTTGTTAACTATCGATCTATGCTTCTTTTACAGGATCGACTTTTGTTGTAGGTGCTCTTGTTAACTTCATTACTACTTACTTTTTCTATCAAATTAAATAATGCTGACTTAGTAAGCCAAGAACATATAAGGGAAAACAATTCTCTTGGCAACTGAATTATCATTCTATAATAGTTTTTCCTCATGTTGAAGATCATTGAAGAGAAAATAATATAATTCTCCAACATATCGATAATAAAATCATTTTCAGAGTATGAATAGGTGTTCGCATTCAGATCCTCGCTCACAGTTTGATTGTTGTACAGAAACCAGACATTATCTTAACATGTTGTTTTTCAGTATTTAAAAAGCACGATAAAACGATTCCATAATGACAAAAAAAAATCCATTACAATAACAGGTCGATTGCTTGAATATTCGAGTATTTAGAACTACGGCAATATCTTAATATTCACTATAGCGTTATTTCTCTCTAGCAAGTGATATATTTCTGAGAATAATGGACAAGTGTAGAGAAGCATTTTTCAAGTTTGAAGTTTAATTGTCTAACAATCATTCAGCTGTGCTTTACCTTATCACAACAGCTCGATGAGCTTCAATCGTATTTTTAGCATGTATAATCAGAGTATAGAGTTACAAAATGAAGAGGCTCTTGACCCATAGAATCTTTTTCTTCCTGAGTCATGAAGCCCACAACGGTGAAACACCAAATGAATTATTACTCTGTTACACTTCATGGTATTACAGCACGGATTTTGCTGGTGACCTACATTCACCGAGAACTATGTACATAACTACTTTTAGAATCACAACACTTGTATTGGCTGAGATTCGATGGGATAGGAACTTTTGGCCAGTAGTGTATGTGTTAAAGTTGAAAAGTTGGCTTACAAGTATTCAGATATTCAAATTTTCGAAAATTCAGTTACATTATTTACGCTCGATATCACTCCGAACATTCATTACTTTACAGAAGTGTTTTTGTCTGCGTAGCCAACCTTTTATGTCAGTCTAGCGCCTTCTCAGATGAAACGCGACCAATTCTCGTTTCTGTGTGCACAGTAGACTAAGTACAGAGATGCGTGAATACAAATACAATTTGTACTCCAGAAAATACTTCACTCTTTAGAAGATTGAATTCGAGAATTTGTACTCTCATGTATGGTCATGTATTCCGATGAGAGTACAAATTCTAGGTTTTTCTGAGTACATGGCAAAAGAAATTTACAGCGTTGGAGCTGAGGCATGTTTTTCCCGGAGTACAATTTGTACTTGTATTCGCGCAGCCCTCACTAAGTGTCGGCAATCTCTTCAACCGCATCTGCATACGACTGACTGTTTAAACGCCGATGAAATTTCGAATTTTTTTTTAAAGTCGAATTAGACAGTTACTCACTGTTTCTGTATTCAACTTGTCTCACAGTGCAGAAATAGGGAAATGCCAAATCCATCTCAATATGAGTGTCATAGAAATACACACTAACATACTAAAAGTTGAACAATTTGACCGTTTAATACCTGAACATGAGTTTTGAATACTTGAATAGAAAAGTTGAATGCTTAAATATAATAATTCAACTATAAAGCCGAACCCTACTGAGTGATTCTATTAAAATAGGTATTACAAGTGTAGATTTACAGTGTCATGATTCGTCGTTTATGTATATACAATTACTGAAAGAGATATTTCTTCAAATGGAAGGCGATGATAATGCAAAGAAAGAATTATTTCAATTTTGTCGTAAAACGAACATAGGCATACCAAGAAGAATGAAAATCATCGGCGAATTTGAAAAGTATTATGATACGCATACACCCATCTGGTGGTACACGAGAGATTGTTTTATTCATGGCATGATTAATCGAGCATTAAGATTACAAGAGATTGATGCTATTGTTCAAACGAGATTCTTTATACAAGACCTTCATCAACAAATCGAACGATTGTACGAACCGCCATCTAAAAGATTGACCCTTTATCGAGGTCAAGGACTACCGTACGGAGAATTTCAGCAATTACATTTGTTGAAAGGTGGTCTTTATACGTTTCATTCTTTTCTATCGACAACTCTAGATCGGAATACAGCTCTTACGTTTGCTCAAAGCGCTCGACAGGATCCTCGCTTGATTGGTATTGTCTTTCATATAAATATTGATCCTGTCTCTATCAAGTCTGCTGTATTCGCTTCATTGGATAATGAGAGTTATTACAAAGTGGAAAACGAGTTTTTATTTACTATGTATACGGTATTTCGAGTCGGAGAAATAATACAACTTGAACCAGAATTGTGGCAAGTGGAACTCTCACTAACAAGTGATAAAGATAAGGATTTAAAGAAACTCGCTGAAGATATTCGTCAAGCAACACAAGGATCAACAGGATGGAACCGACTTGGTAAATTGTTGTTGGCAATAGGAAAGTTCGACAAAGCTGAGGAAGTCCTCCAGATACTTATCGACAAATCATCCGAAGATGATTTAGAAGGACTTGGCCATCTTTATCATCTAATGGGATCAGTTAAAGAAAATAAAAAGGAATACGACCAAGCAATGATGTTATTTGAAAAGACATTAAACATCTATCGATCATCATTACCCGATTCGAATTATTTACATTTGACTACACTTTACAATGATATTGGTTCAGTATATCAATTTAAAAAAGAATATTTAAAAGCACAAGAGTATTATGAAATGGCACTAGACATACATGAAAAAATAAATCCTGTAAATGATTCAGATTTAGTAATTACATATGGTAATTTGGCAGAAATTTATAAATACTTTCGTGATTATTCTCAATCTTTACGATTCTACCAAAAACAGTTAGATATTTATAAAAAATCTACACCTTTGAATTATTTAAAATTGGCTACTACATACGAAAATATGGCTGAGATTTATTACAATATGAAAGAATATACCGAAGCATTACAATTATTTCGAAAGGTTTCTAAAATTCGAGAAGACCATTTGCTTCGAAATAATGCAAAAATAGCCATGGGTCATAACAACATTGGTAAAGTACTTGACAAGATGGGACACTATCTAGAAGCAATGGTGAATTTTCAACAAACACGAGGCATTCTGGCAAAATCTGCTCCGGTGAACTTTTTAGAATTGGCCATGGCTTGTTATAAAATAGCTGAGATCTATAAGAAAATGGGGAACCAGCTAAAAGCCCTCGAGTTATATCACGAGACGTTAATAAACTTGGATAGATCTTCATATCGAAAAAAAACGAGCTCAGCGACTATACATGACAATATTGGTCAAATTTATGAAAGTATAGGTAAATATGAAAAAGCAGTCATCTCTTATAGACAAGCCATCCAGATTGAACAACTATTGTCGTCTCAAAATGATTCTCAACTTCAATTATATAAAAAACATCTTGCTAAAGTTCGCAGAACGATTAAATAGACATTGAATGGAAAACATGAAATCGTGTTAGAAAGTATTTCATTATGCTGCATTCCATATTACTTTTTCGTTTTTCAATGACGATAGTTTTTCTATTATTGTAGGGCAGTACACATATTTTGTTTTTGAAATTCTAGAACTAAATAATCTTCCCTATTATTTTTTAATATAATTCAAAGAAGATCAATAAAAAAAGCGTTTTCTCTACCCGTGTCGGAACGTAAAAGTACCTAAAGTTAAAGATGTCGAGATGGGTGTGGGTGTGAGTGTTGATGGGCGTGGGTATCGGTATGGGTGCGAGTGATGGCGTGGGGTGTGTCTAGCTACCATTATCCCGATTTCATCTCTGCTAAGAGAATCATCAGATGGCTTTGACTTTGTATCCGTCCATATTTATACATAACTTGAAAAATGATCCAATTATATTGAAGATCATTCATAATTGTTAGTTTAAAATTGACATTTAAATATAAACCCATGCTTAGAAGACAATGATTATATTTATCTTAATATTTACTTTAATTAGATGCTATTTTCTCATTTACTCTGTCTCTCTATAAAAAGTATTGGCTGCTTGCCATGAACAGCCTCTCTCATTAGAATGTGAAGTTGACAAAAAGTTAACAAAAAGCAAAAAAGAAATGGATGTAGAAAGAAGTAAAATCGGTAATCTACAGTGTTACTATGTTACACAAGTAAACGCTGAATCATTCGACAAACAAAATATTTGTCTGGCATTGAGAATATTCAAATAAGTTGAAAATTTCGTTTCACGTTGATCTAACGTTGGTTTGTACAGTTTTGATCATTGCTTTTTGACCAATAACTACTATTTCTCAAAATCCTGTGCTTGTAATCATAAAATGCGTAGTTTTTATTTTATTTATCTGTGTTCTTAACTTTTATTCATTCACTTTCCGCAATAATTTTTTGTTTCGTATTTCACCCAGTGACAGGACAGTTGAGCCTACATTGATTGATTAAGAAAAGCACAAAATCAATACCGGACAACTTATTTCAATCCAAAAGTACTGCGCCATAGAACTGAATAGAAGACAGGTTTTCAGTCTTGATGCACTGCAGGATAGAGTCTAAGTTATAGTTTGATGGTGCGCTATTTTTTATCTATCCTTAGTGCATAAAAACAAGCTCCATATTACCACCGGTTTGATTACTTACTAGTATATCTTTTCATATCTAAATAAGTCATTTATACAAAAATGAGTAAGCCTTTTTGAATTACAGGAGGGTATAGATTTCAATGCATTTGAATAGAACATTCGCCCTGCATCGTGAGCACATGCATACCCACCCTACCTGACGATAACCAAAGCAATCAAGTAGAAATTGATCTTTGATTTTTGAGAATTTCACAATTGGCATTAAGAATTAATTAATTAACAATATAATTAGATGGAACACTAACAGAAACTAAGATTCGGATAAATTCAAGAGTCTGGTCATTTTCACGAAGATGACGGATTCAGTTCTGATGAAATGTAATAAGATTTTGTTAGGGTCATTGGAATATGTTGCACATTTCTGTGAACTAATTTTTTGTTGAAATAAGTGATCGGATATTGATTTTGTGTTTTTCTCAATCAATCAATGTAGGCTCAACTGTCAGTGTACCAAAATAAATGATCTACATTCTATCAACATGCTTCCATATGACTCAAAGGTGAGACTAATAGAAGCTGGCATTCATCTGGAAAAATATGCCAAAAAAGTTTATTCTTATCTGCAATCGATTGCTTTTACAAAGAAGGCAGAAGCAAAACATAGTAATAATCTATTTGAGTGTATCTGATCTGTTTTCTCATAGTAACACAAAAACTTCTTTGAATTCTAGAAGTAAAACACAATCATATCGTTCAAACAAAAACATGAAGCATATTTTAAAAAAATCTTTCCGTTGCTTAAAAACAGTTCGTAATTGATGAGATGTGTTCACATCGGATTTTCTAGTCAGCTTTCCAATTAGTTGAGTAGACAGTTTTTAAGTTTATTTTCTCTAATATTTACAAATAGTGTTAAGTGGTTTCTCTCTTCAATTTTTGGAAAAATTTTTCACAACCCCGTTCTTTAACCTCTTCTATGATTCGCAGACAAAATTATCATTTGAATTCACGTAGGCACCTTCAAAATGTGTTATAGTATTCGGACAAAACGAAACCTGTTATTTCATGCAATCTACTTCTAGATTTCACGATACTCATCGATATCATTAATTCATCATCATGGCAACAAGCAATACATCATCAGGTAAGGAAGGAAAAAAATAGCAAATTAATAATATCTTAATCATTCACGTACAATTATATTATGTTGTTTCCTTTATACATATCTATGTGTCATGCATCGATTATGAGGCATTTTTCTGAGAAATAAGCATTATTTTCGATGTTCTTTACTTGACAAAATGAAATAAGAATCGAAGAGAATGTCAATCTAATGTAGAAGATGACATTTCTTCACGTTGAACTCGTAAGTATAAAAGAAACAGAAATTGATGCTCCCCTCTCCCCCATTCATATTCTATTCTATCAGATAGTAACATGTCGAAAACAGTACACAATTTCATAAAATTTTCAACTTGAACTTTGGCTATTAATCTATTCATTGAGAACGTGCGGAACAGTGAAATCCAAGTTTTACTTAGGTTCGTTTTGTCCACAGATAGATCGATGAAAATATAACCATATTTATCTCTATTTGTTGAATCTTTGGAGGAAGATAAATAAAGGTAATAGTAGGAAAAATTATTTATATTATCATGTATTATTTGGATCGAAGAACTATGCAGTGGGACTTAGTGGTATGAAACCCAAAGAGTTCATGATTATCTGCCACTTTTTATGTCGCATTACAAAAAAAAAGAGATTGATGGTAAAAAATGAAAGTGCATAATGTTGTTATTCTTTTTGTCTTCCTTCTGCATAATATATAATTTATCAACCTCTTATTTTGTTTTTGTATTCAGAATATGCATACAGAAATTAAAAAATGTACAAAATTGACGTTGTCTCTGTCTCTATTATATTCCATAGAAAAACAAACGAAACTAATAATCTCTATCTCTATACTTATTGCTTTCATTTCATTATAGTCATTAATCTACCACCCAACACACGGTAGACACAAATGTGTGTCACTGTTGCTGGTGGCAATGGCAACGGCACGAACATCAATCAACTTTGGTTCCCCGAAAGACTCTGCCTCATCGATGATGATGATGATGATCAACAACAGCAGCAGAAAAAAAGCAAGGCGATGATGCTGATCATCATCGCTAATTCCTATAATCATCGTATCGTCCAATGGAAGATGGGTGATACAAACAACACTGGACAAATCATTGCTGGTGACAATGGACAAGGAGATCGATTGGATCAATTGTGCGGTCCGACCGACGTCTTGTTTGACAAGGAGACTAACAGTTTCATTATTGCTGATCGTGGGAACCGGAGAATTCTTCGATGATCTCGTCGTATTGGCACGACACAAGATGAAATCCTCATCGACAATGTCGATTGGTATGGATTGCTCTTAGACGACCAGAGAAATCGCTACGTTTCTGTCTCTCGGTATCCGAGTAAATATGAAGCAAGACGATATCAACTACGAGAAAGAGTCGTACGTAGAGATGAGCGGGATCAATCATTTCTGGTCCCGGTCCCTGTCCTGGTCTCGATCAAAAAAAATTTGGCTCCGATCCTAGTCCCGGTTCTGGTCCCGGTCCCGGTCGGAAAAAAAAGCAATTGGTTCCAGTCTCGACACTAGTCAGAAAAAAGTTTTTAGTCCTAAGCTCGGCCAAAAAACCAAACTAGCTTCTGTCTGCGTCCGAAAAAAGTTTTTAGCCTTGGTTTCACGCTTAGCAATACGAATACTAACGCAAAATATGATATGACTTTCTAGCAATGTCAATAAGCTTGAGACATCTTGCATGATCCAAATGACTTCTAATGCTCTCCGTCTTGGAGGTTCATTACTGTTTTTCGTTTTGCTGGTACTTTGTCTACGTTATATGCTTGTATTCATTCAGTTTGTTGTTGATGAAAATAAGGACTAATTTTATTATCGAAATTTTGTAAGCAAATATTGAAGTGATTGTTATTCAATTATTTTGTACAAATTTTGACTTGTAAATAAAAGTTCAACATTACCCGGGCAGACAAGGATGTCACTTTTTGTACTAATTTGGTATTAAAAAAAGTGTGTCTAATTTTCTATATAGTTTGTTCCCTTTGTACAGATTTTTCGCATCTAAATTTTTGATGGCAAAAAACGGTCACTTTTTTTTTCAAAAATGGTGACAAACTTTTGAGCGGTTAAACGCATTGAAAAACACAAATGAAACATCAAATTATATGCAATTTTGTTTTGACTATTTTTGAAAATTTTATTTTATGCATTTATTTGTAATATTTTATATATAACAATTATCTAAATTTTTCTTCTTGCTACAGTGATATAGACTTTTTGCTACAACTTCTCAAACTTAATTCAACATGCAGTTATATTTTACTTTCGTAAAGGTAAGATTTAGCTCTATTTTTGCTATCCATCCTTAATTTCTAAAGAAGACAATTATCCAGAAAGAAACTGATATATATATTATTCAAATGCACTTTTAGTGATGTAGTACTTTAAAGCTTCCGTGTTATCTTGCCTACTTAGTCCAATAATCATATCTTGGATTATATCTTGAATGTTAGTGACGTGCAGCGACATAGAATGTATAGAAATAACAGATTTAAATTACTACTTAATAAAAAATGCATTTGAATAGTATATATAGGTTTCTTCCTAGGTAACTGTCTCCTTTAGAAACTAAAGGTGGAGAGTAAAAAAGAGCTCGATCGTACCTTTACGAAAGTAAAATATTACTACATGCTGAATTAAGGCTGAGATGTTGTAACAAAAAAATTCGATATCACTATAGCAAGAAGAGAATGAATACAAAGTACAAGTATGTTCATGATCTGATGAAACACATCGCAATCGTTGTTAACTTGCATGAATGAACATAAATACATTGCTATTCATTGTGCTGCCCATATAAACCCAAGCACAAAAAATATATATAATGTTTTCTATGAATAATTAATGTTCATATTGGTCTTGATATTGATCTAAATCAAAAAAAAAATTTATCAAAAGATACCACTCATTGTATTATTGAAGTTAATTCGAATAACATAAATAATTTTTTCTGTTGGCACTAGTTGTTGATCTTTATCACGAGATTTGATCTAAATAAAATAAAAAATAATTTCTATTCTGAGAAACGACTTACTGTTTATATTGATGATATGAAGCGTGATCTAAACAAAGGAAAACTTGAGTGTATCAAAAAATACTTTCTGCTCATTGTATTCTTGAGGCTAATTTAAATAATATAAATAAATGATTTTTATTTGTTATCAGTATTGATTTTCTTCTTGAGATTTAATCTAAATATAAAAAAAAATAATTTTTTTCTACGAAACGACTTACTGTTTATATTGATATGGAGCGTGATCTAAACAAAGGAAAACTTGAGTGTATCAAAAAATACTTACTGCTCATTGTATTCTTGAGGCTAATTTAAATAATATAAATAAATGATTTTTATTTATTATCACTATTGATTTTCATCTTAGAATTTGATCTAAATAACAAAAAACAATTTCTATTCTGAGAAACGACTTACTGTTTATATTGATATCCAGCATGGTCTAAACAAAGAAAAACATGAGTTTTATCAAAAAATACTTACTACTCATTGTATTCTTGAGGTTAATTTAAACAATGTAAATAAATGATTTTTATCTAGAAGCACTAACTTTGGTTTTTAGCTTGAGGTTAATCTCAGTAAAAAGTTTATATGTGAATAGATTTCGGATCGAAACATATTGTTGAGACATTTACGATACTTACGTTTGCTATATTATATTGGTTTCTATCTAAAGAGTGGCTGGCGTTCGAATTATGTAGTTAGTTGCATTAAAGTCAAAAAAAAGATGAGCTTCAGGTATCAAACATAATAAATTGATGTAGCTCAAGACAACTATAAGATTTTGACTTCGAAACGTGTTGTATATATACAAAAAAATAAATATATAAAATTGTAGCAGAAAAATTCCTCTATTTTCTATATATGTATTATCAACTTCAATTGCGTAATGTTCATATGACAATAGACGGTGCCACTCGTGTCGTGTTCATAGCAGATTGCGTTGAAGTTGCCGATCCCTATTTACACATCAATAATATGTAATAAGATTTGATTGTACACACATCACTTGATAGAAGAAGTCTTCCTCCAGAAACATACATGTATTCTGCTCGGTAGTCAACAATAACTATGAAACTCATAATCGAGTTGAGAAAAATTGTCTATTCTTTAAAAAAATTTTACTGGCTGAAAATGAATAGTTTTCCCTTTCACAAAACTCAAACTACTTCATTCAATTTTTGACGCTATATGTGTGAGTTTATTATTAATGTGAACACGTATTGATTACATGTATGCGTGTAGAAAAAACAGTGGAATCTTTATTCCGTAATAGGGGTGTTACTTCATTTTTATTTTCTTTATAATAAAGAATAAAGATACAGAAAATCTTTATATTTAAAAAATAAAGATAAAGAGATTAAAAAATCTTTATTTTTTATAAAAGAAATATAAAAGAAATCTTTATATTTATGAAATAAAGATAAATAAAATCTTTAGTTTATAAAATAAAGATAAGGAAAAAATTCGTTATCTTTATAAAATAAAAATAAAGTTTTTCTTTATTTTCAAAAATAAAGATAAAATAAAGAATAAAAAATTTTTTTCCTATCAAAACTTATTTTTTTTATTTTGTTGAAGTACTTCACAAAAAATAATCATATTATATAGTTAAATATAATATGCAATAATATTTTTCTAATGTACCGTTTCATGAGTGGTCCTTATTTTTTGACGATATGACATGTGGAAGTGATGATGGTGGTAAAAAAGGACACTAGTTAACATATTCCGTTCTTATACAGGCTATTTGCATATGTACCTATTACATGGAAAAACATATCTTTATTCTTTATTTTAACTTTATTTTTACAAAAAAAGATTATCTTTATCTTTATTTTAAAAAAAAAAGATAATTTTTATTCTTTATAAAATAAAGATAAAGTAAATCTTTATCTTTATTTATAAAGTAAAGGTAAAGTAACATCCCTATTCCGTAAAACGATCGAGCTATAGCATTATGATAGAATTTCTTAGAGTATATAATTATTTAAACTTTGTAATTAGTTATGTTCTTCTTTTGTTATCATCGAACTACATAGTTTTAAAGAATGAAATCGAGGTATTGTGAACAAATAACTATGAAATGCACTCGATCACACGTACACTTTTCTCATCCGACTTTTGTTTTTTTTTATTTATGTTTGGACGTCTAAATTTACAATGAACAATCATTCTGTATTATTATATTGATCCAATCACTGTTTTTCATTATTTCATATTCGTCGGTCATGTATATCGTCGAGGTGTGATATTACTCCAAGAAAGAAAGCATAACAGTCGAACATCATTTTATCTATCTTTTTTCATCGTGATGTTCCCATCCATTTATCACATGCCGAGGCACGCTATCGTAAACAAAGGATAGCGCTCTGTGTTTGTTTCTTTTCTTTTCTCTTTTCTTTTTCCGATCTTATATAAGCCATGATACTCCCCACTTTTCTTCAGTACATATAATATACAAGCTTTGGTTATACATTTCATTCACTTTTTCATAAAAAATTTATTATTGTTTTCTCTTATTCGATTCGATTACGTTCTTATTATACTTTCAACGTCGTATCATTTTTCTACGAAACTATGCGATACTCAACAAGAAAACGACCATTACGATCAAATAATCATGTGACCAACAAATCTTCAAAAAAATTAAAAATATTGAAAGAAAATCACGATAATGAAACATCCGATATTGTCTCGTCTGAAACGTCTATCACAACATCGGTTGACAATGCTACTAAATCAACTACATCAAATAATAAAAATTGTGACCATGCTGATATCAATCAAGATAATTCTGATGCCGAAGCACTAAACAAATCACCAGTTTCTCTTAACCATTATAAATCAGCTGATGTAAGTGCTAAGGCAAACCATGAATCATTGATGAATTCTACAGATAAAAAAACACCTCGTGTGAAACCTGTACTTTCTTTGGCACCACTGAATCATTTAGATGCCAGTACAAAAAAAGAACATTGGCGGAATCAATTACTTAACATTGGTACTTCATCAAATAGTCGTCTCAGCAGCACGCCAATATCAAACCATAGGTACAGAACATATTGTTTTTTTGTATTCGAAATAAACATACTTTAATTTTATGCGTTATAGTAAAAATAAAAATGGCACACGGTCTACACAAATCAATACCAAATTGTTTAGTTCGGATTACGATGGAAACAGAGCATCAACAAATAGTTTGCAGTGAGTTTAATCGATTGTTCTTCTATTATTCCTGAAGTTTCACGCCTTATATAGTACGTCACCTTTGGGTGTATCAACAGCAGAAAGCAACAGATATATTAAAAATAAATCGTCTTCATCAAGTGCAAGGTTAATAGCATCTTAAAACGATATATTTTTTTTTATTTTCATTATAGCTTACTAAACCTTTCATCGCGCAATGAGATTAATACTGAATCATCTATCAGGTAGACTGTTAGTTTGGATCTTATTGAACTACTATAACCATAATTATATGAAAACATACGGTGTCATTTAGTATTACTCGTCGGTCTCCTGTACGTAAAATTCTTCAAAATAACGCTTCTTCAAGCATTACAGGCTGTGCTTCCCGATTGACTGGCAACAATCGATCTCCTGCTACGATGTCCAGTAATACACGTGCACTTATTGAAGGTTCTTTGGAATATCGTGAATTAAAACGTCTTTTCAATGAAGAACAAAGAAAGAATCGAGAGTTGAGAAAAGATTATGCTCTTCTCAAGAAAGAATTAGATAACCTGAGAAGTTCATCAATTCGTAAGTTTTAGCGTTTTTTTGTATTTAAAATATCTTTTTATTTTAGCCCGACCTTCTGCACCAGTTGTTGGTTGGCTGGAAGAGGTACTTGGTTCAATTGATGAAGGTCAATATCAAGGAGATGGTCGATCAAAATCAGAAGTTGCTGATGCACTAAACTTGGATCCAATTTCATTATTAACCGTTGTTGGTCGTACCGCTCAAAAAACAGCATTAAAGATTTTTCGTCGAAAATATCCAACGCCAAGAGCTCGTGCTAATATAGGATCAATAGTGGAAATGGATGAGGAAGAACTTCAGAATATCTACGGTAAGATTTTTTTATTCGATAAATTCTATTAAGCACAAAAACTCTTTTAAAAATTAATTCCTATCTGTTACCGTTTTTACTGCGGACCGTCGAGTCCTGATTTCCAGTATAAATTTCATCAGATCTATTTTTCATTTCAGTTTACGCTCGGTGGCTTCATCGGAAATACCATTATTCAATATCTGATATGCGTAAAGCTATTGCAACATCTATACGCAATGCAGTCAATTATGTACGAAAGCTGACCTATGAACAAGATGTTCAACTTAATGCCATTGCATCTGCAACTGAATTAGATGATAAAGAACGTGATCGACAAGTACAATCAGCTCTTGATAATCTTCAGCGAGCTTTGGACAAGTCAAATATCGACGAAGACGAAGATGAAGATTATGAAGAAGAACTCAACTCTATCGAAGATTAATCAGGTACAAAAATCATACAAGTACTTTAGAAAATACTACATTGTTTGAAAAAAATTCTATTGAGTATAATTATACCTATAGATAAAAAGATTTACCTGTATATCATTGACAAGTAACTTGTTTTTGTATGATTATTTGTTTATTATTTTTTTTGTATTAATTTTTGTATCATGTTTCGTTTTGATAAAGAAAGAACTTGCTATTTGTCATTGATAAATATTAACTGTACGTACATAAATTTGTAATATAGTTATTTGCGCTCTTTTTCTATTTATTTACTTACTCTATGAAAGTTTATGATAAACATGAATAAAAATTAATATCCATTGAATTTTTCTCGTGATGCATCTTTTAAAAAGGTAAATCTTCGTTATCGTTCACTATTGACTAAAATCTTAATTAGCAGAGAATTAAGTTTCATTGATCTTTGTTTATCTTAGAAAATTAATTAAAAAAAGATGGACTGTAAACCATATCATTTGATCAATCGAGCTGAACGTATGGCTCTTAGACGTGCACAACAGCATATTATTCATCAAGCTGCTCTGGACAATATTTCTTTGCCATTGATTCAAATGAAGTAAGCATTACACTACACTGTCATCATTTCTTTTTGAATATTTAGTAAAGTTCAAAATGATGAAAAATTGGTTCACAGGAACATTGAGACGATTGAAGATGTGCTTGATACGGTAGATCTCACTGAATTTAATCAACAACCAGAAATATTACCAACTACTATAATCGATGGCGACTTTGTGTCCACGTCTTGTCCAATTGTTGATGATGATGCCATTAGTGAAAACGAGTATGATGCAAATATTTCAGATGAAACAAATTATAAAAATTTCTTTTTTGATTCTGAAACACCATTACTTTCACCTTCTTCTACAGAATTAGCAGTTCTCTTATCTTATTTTCGTCATCGACATAAAATTACCAAATCATGTTTAACAGATTTATGTAAACTTTTGAGACGATTAGGTATTAAAAACGCTCCAGTTGATTGCAGAGCAATCGGAAAAATATTGGCTAAAGATGAAGAAAGTTCTGTTACAGGAAAAATGTTTATGATATGTTCCAAATGTTACACCAAAGGTACTAATCCAGATAAATGTGAAAATAAAGCGTGCACCGATTATCAACATTTTTCAATAACTCCAACATCACTTATTACATTTAAATTATTACCACAAATAACTTCTATTTTGGAAAGACAGCCTGTCGATGCATTTATTTCTTCATCTAGTAATCAATTAACTGATATTACTAACACATCTGCCTACAAATCTTTAATGATGACTGAACGAGCTATTGAAAAGAATAGGCAAATAATTACCCTATTATTAAATACTGATGGAATACTTGTTAAACAAATTAATCGTTCAATTTGGATTAGTTGTGTTGTTATCAACGAACTCCCTAGACGTGTTAGATTTAAACAAGAAAATATGGTTATTTGTTCAGTATCTTTAGGAGAACAAAAACCAAAAAAAGAAGCATTTCAGTTGATGATTAGGGATTGGGTCAACGAACTGGTTCAGTTAGAACATGGATTTTATATTTCACCTCCTCATTTACGAAAACAATTGATTAAAGTGCATGCTTATTTACTAGCTGGTACAATGGATAAACCAGCACTTGCTTTGCTCTCGAACTTGAACGATCCAACAGGCTTTTATAGCTGCTCCCATTGTACCATAAAGGGTTTACACTCATTTTGAATTATGCTAATTACTAAATACTTCTTATTATTAGGTAAATCAGTGCCTACTCGAAATGGTACAGTTAGAACCTTCATTCGGCAGAAATCTGAAATTATTCATCTGCGAGACAACGATTTATATGACATACATATAAAAAATCTTTCCGATGTAAGTTTTCTTCTACTTTGATCTATATAACAATCTTTTAAATATTTATAGCGTCATTATTCCAAAGCTGTACCACGTGAAAATGATCTTTCTTGTGGTCAAATGGGAAGTTGCTCTTTAAGACAACTAAAATATTTTCAGATAGGCAAATCATTTTGCTCTGATTCATTACATAACATTTATTCAGGCGTATTCGTAAGTTTTATCGGTAAAAAAATCCTATAATTGATTTTTTTCTTTCTAGAGACGCCTTCTTACCTGTTGGTTTAAATCTCGAGGAAAAATATACTCCATTCACAAATCATTATTTTCAATAGAGAAAATATTGGACTCGATGAAATTCCCGTCAACTACGTATCGTATACCATCTCGATTAAGACATTGGTCTACTTTCAAAGCAAATGAGTATCGTATAACACTTCTGTTTGGTTATATGTATGTTGATCTATTTTTTTATATAGTTGAAGAAAATCCATATTGAAAAATATAATTGAACATTATAGTTTTTTTAAGCGGGACTTTGAACAAATTTAGATTTATCTTCACAGAAATCTACAATTTTCTATTCATATGTTTCTTCGACTTTCAGAAACGGATTTTAATTTTTAAGCAGTTTCTGACTAAATCATTTCAATATTATTTGCATAAAAAGAATAACAAAATTGTTCTCCAAATGTATTATTAATTAAATATATTTTTGATTTTGAAATTCGTATTCTGTCAATGAAATAAACCTATTTTCATTTTCTATCCACATTGTTTTTTCTTCAATGACAAGTAGTTTTTTTTTATAACTCTTACGAATCTTCCCTTATAGAGCATTTAGAAATGCATTACCAGCTGCCCATTATGCTCATCTGCGACTATTAGCATTCGCTATGAACATATCAGAGTCGAATTACATTGATGATGCCAAAATCAGACATGTCAGGTTATTACTCGATGATTTCAATCATCTTTTCCCTATTTTGTATTCGGTAAGTATCCATCAGATCTCATGTTGCACTGATTCACCTTCTTTTCACTTTTAGGAAAGGCAAGTTACATCTGTAGTTCATTCTGTATGTCATTTGTCAGCTTCTCTTGAAACATATGGTCCAGTTCACAATTACAGCACCTTCAACTTCGAAAGCTGCGTCGGTTTGTTGAATTTTATAATCATTAAAGAAGCTAACACTATTCTTTGTTATTTGCATAGGTTCAATTGTTTCTGCACTTCATGGTCCAAACTTAGTTCTTCAGGAATTTACAAATAATTTGAATATGATGATTAACGCGAACAAAAAAAGATCAATGTCATCCTTCGATAGTTCAATCAACTTGTTTATTGATCGAATGTTCGCATCAAATAGATATAGTCTTCCAAGAATTATTAAAGATGAAAACTCTGCAAATCATCATATTGATATTCGTTGTGGTAAACCAATAACATTTATCAATAACAACAATCTGAACTGTTTTTTATTAAATCATATTCGTACTCGGTTCACCGCACATGAAGCCTGCTGGATCAACCAAATTAAATACTCTGTCTACACGCGTGAGATCAATAGCAAAATTAATGATTCTTGTATACTTTATCGTGATAATAATACGAATAGTATTGGTTTTATCATGGCTATAATAAATGAAAGCGAACATATACAATTTGTTGTTATGCCTGCGAATCTGGTTTATTATGATGAATTTCTTTTACGAAAAGAATTATTTAGAAACATATCTGTGGTTTATGGAGAATTAATTAATACATCAGAATTCAAATTGGTTTCATATAATGATTTGTTACTGAAATTAGTTTTTAAATTTGAACAAGAAAATAATTGTACATTTTTTATTTTTCCAAATACAACTGAAAGTACATAAATAAAAAAACGTTCTCACATATTCACCAGGAAACAAACATTTGTAATACTGCGACAAGTTCACTGTTTTCCATTTATTCATTCGAGCATGAAGAAGACAAACATCTTAAGAAACAAGGTAGAGACAGAACTGAATACAAAAATATCTCTTCAAAAATATCAGAAAGCATATGATTATGTGTATTGTACATGTGAAAAAAGTTGCTCAGAAAAAATTTCGATAAAAAAAAGTATCTCATTTACACTCGAAAGTTCAAATTTTTGAGGTACAATGGGCGTTTTTAGTTAGAAATAACGTTTTAACCACTTTCATACATAAATTTGACGAAATTTGGCAGAAAAACGAGTAAAAAAAAGTGGAAAAAAAAGAAAATGTCGAAAAAATCGTCAAAAATACGATTTTTTATGCGTGTTTTGACATAAGCGAAAAAAACGCATAAAATTTGACTAAACGTCGCTACTTTTGTTCAAAAAACGTGAAAAATCGATATGTCTGTCTGCTTGGGTAAATATCCTTGAACATTTTTTTCTTATTTCAGTAAATTTCGTATCAAGTTTTTGAATGATTTCTTTTTAGACTCTGGTATTCACATGCCATCTGCCGAAGATTTATCAGACTTGATCAAAAAAACTGATCCATCTGTATCCTACTATAATCCACTTGAAAGAGACAACAACAGCTCAAAAAAAAAAGAAAAACAAGTGAACATTAGAGTGGATTTCGACAAACAAAATTATATTATCTATGATAATTGTTAAACTTTACTGAAATGGCGAGCTGATGATGGTACAAACGTGATGAAAAAGCACACGATTGGATGTAAATCTCATTCTGCTGTTCCATCATCTACTAAACCAATATCTACATTCTTCACAGTTAATGTACATAATAAATCACGTACTACTCGTTTAGCAAAACATAAGTTGAAAAAAGCGATTGCAGAATGTTGCATTCTTGATAGTCATCCGTTTGCACTTGCTGATGGTCTTGGTTTTCAAAAGGTAATTCACGAAGCAATGTCAATTGGACGTTCATTAGGTAAATCAATTCCAATTGAAACAATCATTCCCAACCGACCGACAGTAAGTTTTCTTACCTTTGAAGCTCTCAATTTTGATGTTTTCTTCAGGTTAGTCGAGAAATCGACACTATGTACACCTTGAGAAAAAATCAATTTACAAAAATTATCAAAAGTATCAACCGTTATTCAATAACCGTCGACTTCTGGACAGAATCACACACTGGTGTTTCTTTTGGTGGTGTTTCACTTCATTGCTATTTCAAAACACATGGTTTAAAATCTATGGTACTCGCTTGCCGTGAATAC
The DNA here is from genome assembly GCA_905329745.1 of Rotaria sp. Silwood2. Classification (NCBI taxonomy): domain Eukaryota; kingdom Metazoa; phylum Rotifera; class Eurotatoria; order Philodinida; family Philodinidae; genus Rotaria; species Rotaria sp. Silwood2. The sequence goes on along the minus strand of CAJNSZ010001020.1, from coordinate 11,842 downwards.
GATTTACCTAATAGCAAAAGTCCCAATATACGTACATTTATTGAAGGCATCTTATCTGACTTTGATTTAACAATAAACGAAAATGTCTACATAGTCACGGACAATGAACCTAAAATGAAAGCAGCATTTAGAGAAGGAGTTAAAAGAATTGGATGCTCCGCACATTATGTCAACAAAGTTATCGAGCATTCATTAACAAATTGCAATATTGGTTGTGATCTAATTCAGCAAACATTTAATCAAGTTAAAACAATTGTGTCACATATTAGGCAAACGCACATACAAGCAAGATTATCTCTATCTATCAATTTATTTTCTAAAACCAGATGGAATAGTGCGTTTCAAATGATACAAGATTTTCTTGATATGTATTCAGAGATAAATGAATTATTGACAAGTTCTGATCAAAAACTACGTTTAATATCGATGGATTTGGATTTATTAAAAGAATTTACGAAATATTTTGTATTATTTGGCAAGTATTATTTTTATTCATATCCTGTACTGTAATTATAATTATGTGAGCTTCACTATTGAACTGACTCTACTTAATTTTCTTCCTCCGTATGTCGACAAATTTTTAACTATTTTAGTTCAAGCTACAGAAACGTTAAGTGCTGAAAAACGACCAACACTTCATCTCGTCATTCCAATAAAAATGCAGCTAATAAAATTATCTCAGTTGGATCCAGATGATTCTGATGCCATGATAAAGATTAAATAATTTTTTTCATCTGAATTGGAATCTCAATGGATAATTACTAAAGAACATATGATGGCGATGATATTACATCCAAAGTTAAAAGCATGCACGTGAGTATTTAAAAAAATCGTATATATTCCAGGAAAATTTGAGAGAAAACAACATGGGTAATTATCAAATTCTTCTACCCATTCAGAAAATCTTGTCGAAATTAAAATACAACCTACTTTTTTTCCATTGAAAATATATGACAAACTTTCTACGTTTTAAGCAGATTATCATCACTAAATGAGATTTTAGTTCAATAAAATTTGTTTTAATGTGTTATTGACTGATGGCCCTTTAACTAAAACGATATTACTTTATCCAACATTAAAATTGAATTAGTATTGCCTCATTTTAATCTTGATATGCTAATTAATTTTAGCTCATTTTTTTTCTATATTTATATTTTTAGCATTTGTCCTCAATTAAAAGACGAATTGTATAATGTTTTACGAGATGAAATTGATGGACGACAATCACTTGAATCAAAGACACATAAACCATCTGCTAAATTAACAACATCTTCAGTTACACCAAAAAGAAAAAGAACAAATTTACTTTCTGATTGTTTTGATCCTGATCCATCAGTTGAAGGTATGTCAAATGATGAAACAGAAATTGAAAGGTACATAAAAATATGTTTCACATTCGACTCAGATATAGATGATATACTTGACTTTTGGGATAAACAACAACATATTTATCCAGTACTAAGCTCAATTGCTTTTGATATCCTTGTCATTCCAGCAACAAATACCAGCGTTGAGCGCTTATTTTCAACTAGTGCAGCAAGTATTACAAATAAAAGGACACGATTAAATGCCGCAAAAATTGATAAGTCGATGTTTCTCAAAAGTAACTTGACATTTTTAACAACATTTCATCATGTTAATACAACTGACAAGTCCTCGACAGAAAAATTAGTAAACAAAGAACTATATGAAATTGTTGATGATTCAAGCAGCGACGATGAAGACAATGAAACTGCTAGTAGTAAAAATAATAATGAGGACGATATATTTTGAAATTCATATGCTGCTTTTTTTTGTACTTGTTTTTGTATTTTTTTCTTCAATAAGTGAAATATAAGTGTTGTATAAAACATTGAGATATGTTGCGGTATCTCTCAACAATTTTTGCATGAACTTTTAGAATAATAGTCATGACAATATGACTTTTAACACAAATTTTACACAATTAAAAAAGATATCACTTCAATTAAAGCATGGTGGTCCTGATTCTCGAGCCGGTCCCGGTCCCAATCCTAGTCCCCGTGGGACTGGGACCGGGACCGAGACCATGTTGCCCATATCTAGTCGTAGGAATCAACAAGAGAACTCTCGTCGCTGGTAGTAATGGCGAAGATGCTTTTCTCAGTCAACTCCGCTCTCCACAATACATCTTTGTCGATCAACAACAAAATGTCAACGTGTCGGATAACAACAATAATCGCGTAGTGAAATGAAGTAAAGGTACACGAACAGACATTGTCGTTGCTGCAAGTTACCAATAAGGAAACTCTCTGAAACAATTGGCTCTCCCTAGTGGGCTCTTCATCGATAAGTCGGGTACTCTCGATGTGGCAGATTGTAATAATGTTCGTGTGATGCGTTGGACTCCTGAAGCACAAGAGGACACTGTTGTGGTGGGTGGAAACGACTGGAGTGCAAGAGCGAATCAGCTCCACTGCCCCATGGGTCTGTCCATCGATCGTCATGCTAATCTATACGTCGTCGATCACTCGAATCATCGTATTCAACGATTCTCTATGACATAAGACTTTATCACAACGCCAGAAAAAAACAGGTAGATCGGCTTGATTAATTTTTCTTCGCTTCAATTCTATTCATGCACGTGTGTGACTTGAAAGCGTTTATGTGTAGGTTGTCCGTGATTGTCACTCTCCTCAGTGTCTATACTGATACCACACCCACACCCTTAAGCTTCCGACTTGTTTATGATCACAATCCTAGATGAGTTGGGTGTGGGTGAGTGTGATACTTCTCTTTCTTGACATTCCTCCATACCGACACCTACATTCTGCCATTGACAAGGATGTGTGCGTGTGGGTGGGTGAGGGCATGGCTATTGGTATATATGACAAGAAGCACCACAGGCATAGCCATTGGCGTACGCCACACCCAAACCCTCACCGATATCCCCACCCACACCCACACTCTTTATCATATACGTCCGGTAAGAGATTTGTGGTGACAGTTAGCTGAAAAGAACTTTACATTGGTGAATATTGGTGTTGTATTTTCTAGTCATGATTTCAGTCAACTTGACATTGGCTATTATCATTGCGCGCTTTTAATGAAGAACAAATGTCTAGTGCATGATCATGTTGAATTTTCTGCTATTTTCGATGACATAGATTACAACCACAGTCGCTTGAATGAACATTTATCAGTAATAAAGTATTCGTCCAAAGAACATCATCTACATACATGAATACAAGTATTCATTGATCTACATATGGCTTCATCACTGAAAATCTTAACTGCAGTATATTCAAATATAAATAGTCGTATGGGATATATGTATTACCCACGAAGAGCACAAAAGATGTTGAAAATAGCGGTACGTGATCAATATCTTGCATGGATCGATGTAACATGCTATTTTGAATGAGTTAAGAAGATGATAAGGACCACAAAAGCTAACATTTAAATAAATCGACATGAACATTACCCGAACGACTGTCAATATCAATGAAAATAACTTTCTTTTATGGATGAAAGCAATATTCCATGAATTCTTTTCTGGTATTGCATATTTTCGATACTTTACCACTCTCTAAAATTAAGATATTCGGTTCAAGACAAAAATTTTAACAGTTTCTTAACCAGTATTTTTGAATATCGATTGACCATATCATTCATACATAATTTCTAATGTCTCTAAATCATACAAAATAGTTTGAGATGTTCTCAATGAACAGTTTTTGTATGAGTGAAGACCTTCTCTTCATTCATCCGCACAAACACCCATTCATAAATGTATCGATATTGACTTTGTAGGAAAAACAGATCAATCAAGCGACTGTGGTTGTGAACAAATAAACTATCCACAAACACGTATTATACAAGTACCGCAAATTGAATGAAGTGTAACTCTTTTATTGTACTACATAAAACCAGATATCTTTTGCTCTCTGAGGTGTACAGAACTCTACACTTAGATTAATCATAAGGTACATCGTTCAATAAAGATCTCAATCAAGAAGGTTTCTGTATGTCAAATTTCGAATATCATTCAAAGAGATTAGCTATTTTTGTATCCTCATCTTCGTCATCGTCATTTACAATTAATGTCTGATTCCTTGGTTGTACGTTGAAATCCGCTTCGAGTCCGACTTTCTTTCTATGCGCCATAATATCTTCTAGGATGCACATCAATGCCTCGCTATTATATATGTAAATGTTGTCCCAACAACAAAATCTTATGAATACAAACTGAAGCGCTAGTGTACAGTAATCATTTAGAATTGTAGCGATATTGAATTTTAAAACTCCATATTTAACTAAGGCTTTATGTTACAACTCAAGCACTTTGATTTCGAGTAATTGAGCTCGCCTACTACCAAGATTACGTAGGAAAAATGCAATATCGATCAATCCATTCATACGACAACATGTTTGCCAGTCCAATATGATGAATCGATGTAATTCATCAAGTTGCACAAGAATATTAGTAAGACACAAATCTACATGGGATACAGTATACTTTTCATTGCTAAACTTATGGAAGAGATTTCGAATGTCTTCACGAAGTTTTATTGCATATGAGTAAGCCATATGTGATAGTTTGGACGTGAGCACATTTATAAAGCATTTACTAGCCAATCTTTTAGAGTAGATGTCAGTTAAATCAGCAATTTTTGAATCTAATGATGGCAATCACTTAAACGCTTCATTTTTTCGGATTAGATGTTCAAAAAATTCTGTGTGTAGAGATGCTATTATATTTACTAAGGAAAACACAGTTGAATCTTCGATATTACTTTGCTTAAATAAAGATTTTGAACTCAAACAAAGATCTTTCCAATAGCAAAACAGTTCCATGAGAAGTCTGCGAATATCGAGTAGCATAGCAGCAACGTGGAATTCGTATGTGAGAGATGCGTGGAGCAAGCTTCAAATAAAAGTCGGCTTCAGCCGTTGCTGTTTCCGTAATTCAATTACCGGTCGATAGTTTCAAAACCATAGATTGTGGTGGATTATCAACAGTAGTAGGCGAATAGTGAATATTATAAAGATAGAAAATGGAACCGCCCCAACCTAGACCAATATTAATCTGTTTTGATTCAGAGAAAATTACTTTCATTGAATCATTCGATGATGAGAAAAGCATTCGAGAGAGAATTTCTGGTGTAAGTTCAGCAATGTCACGAGGAAGTGCAAAAGAAGATGCTATTGCGAATGGCAATGTATTTACGTTTGTACTCCATATATGATGTTGTAAAATGTATGTAGTGATACTTTCAAGCTTAATACATATTTGAAGCTGTTCACGTGTTACACACGGACTACATGCACACTTTCGAATGGTAGTAGATGAAAGATTCAAATTGGTGGTTCTGATCAAATGAAATCTGTCAAATACAAGAAAAATTGAGTAGCATTATTATCTTGAGACTAACAATCATACCGTTTCGGAAAGGAAGACAATGCTTGTAGTTTTTGCCACATTTTTTCATGGTCATCTTAATCTCTTTCGGAAGCATTGTAATTGATGGTTACATTCTCGCTCAATACATGATTGAGTACATATAAACAGTGAAATTCCTGTTGGAAAAATCTTTCACGTGGTAAATAGCATAGTGTGTGTTCTCCTTGTAAACAGAAAATTTCAATTCGTATGCCATCTTAACATTGAGAATGTACACGTGACACAAAATGTTGCATAGTAATGTACAAGTTAATCGAATGTGCTTGAAAAGTCTCAAATAAATCGATCACTACATAGTTGGGATTTTCTACTGCAAGACGAATCATAGCTAGACAACGTTCAATACCAAAATAATCCTCTGAACAATGTTTTCTTGCCAGTTGATCCGAATGAGCTGGAGAGATGTACGTAGCCAATAGTTCATGCGTGCCGAGACTATCAATATATTTTTGTGCTTCTTGCAAAACATTCAGATGACCTGCATGAATTGGAGCAAAACAACCATTGTAGAAACAGGGTGTGGGTTCAGAGGGAATAAGACGCACCCACATCCATTGATTATTTTTTTTTGCTTTGATCACAAGTTATAACAGCTTTATTACGAAATTTAGAATTTAATGCATCAATATTTTTTGCAGCAAGTTCATATAATTTTTTACGTGCAAAATCGTTGATAATAGGACGAAAACAAGTTGATTGTTATAATGTCATTGTTGATATTGCAAAAGAAAATATCGAAAGCTATTTAACACTCAATACACGTTGTAAATGAAAGTGAAAGAAATTGGTAATTAGATGATATAAAATAATCATAAACAGAACGATTTCTGCCTAGTCAAAATTGAATTTGATAGAACCCAGTGAATAATATTCATTGATTTTAATTGGATTTTTCTGCAACAAAATTAAAATTAAAATCGATTGGTAATTTTGATTATCGTTCATCAGGATTTAACTATTTCTTGAGATTGTTACTTATCTAGTGTGAAATTTTCTGATTAAGATTGGATTATTCTGCAGCAAAATCAAGATTATAAATCGATTAATAATTTCGATTTTGCTGCAAAATAATCCGATTTTAATCAGAAAATTTCACACTGAATAAGTAACAATCTCAAGAAATAGTTAAATCCTGATGAACGATAATCAAAATTATCAATCGATTTTAATTTTGATTTTATTGCAGAAAAATCCAATTAAAATCAGTAAATATTTTTCACTGAGAAGCGCCAAAAAAAGGCCAATTTTGCCTGTGACATATATACATGTCGTATACGACTATACACGATCGCATACGATCGTCGTAATGCTCGTCCTGGGTAATATACTATTTCCTTGGATAGAAGGACTTTGAGAAGTACAGTAGACACAATATCAGAAAAGTACGGAATGTATGGACAAATTCAGAGGAAAGCAAATGTTAGATTACAATTATGGATAACACTATGTACGACAGAAGGGCACATCGAGAAAGCGATTCCAAAGCACATATAGGAGAAGAACGAGATAAACATAAAGAATAGAAAAAAGACATTGCGGTTATTCCTTTTATGGATAACATTATGTACGAGGGAAGGCAAACTAATAATGTCATTCCACAGTACATTTAAGAGAAGAAAGAGATGAAAATACAGAGAAGTATGACAGACAGAACAAGGCATCACAATCATTTCAATCGAGGATAAGCAACAACCTACACATTCGGCTAAATTGTTACATTACTCTTCTATTATTCTCACAAGGTAAAACGATCAGGAACACTGAGAAAAAAGAAAGAAAAACAAGCTACTATCAATTACATTAGTATTACATTTTTTTTTGTCTGTACAAAAAGTCCTTATTTTTATCATATATACAATCATGGGAAACGATGGAATGGAATTGTCGAAACTTTCGCCTGTTGAATTTCAAGCGTATGGCATGAAGTATGCATCTCAATTTGAATATCGTGTAGAGCTAGCTTATCGAATTGCTTCGACTTTTAAAGCTCAACATCTTATTATTTTGGACGATGTCGCATTAACAGTATCAAAATCCGAAAGAGCAACCAGTTTCTCTGCTGTTCAGGTAATTGATTGCATTAAGAGGCCTGCAGACGATATTCAGAATGACTAAAATAAACACGCATTCATGAAAGTGTCAGATAAGAGTAAGACTTACACTCGTTTATTTCTAGTTCTTATTTCCGTATCGGTTTTAAACTATCTTGAGGGTGTGGGTGTACGTGTGGGTGTGAGTGTGGGTGTGGGTGTCGGGGTGTAGGTGAGGGTGTGGGTGAAGAGACGACTAGAATCCACACTGACAGACACACTCTATACACACATCTACACCCACACCCGAATTTTCTCGTTGTTTTGATCCAATCAAAACAAGAGAACATCATGATTTTTTCGATTATTAACGTATGTGGTAGGTATTTAACTGTGGTACTTTTCAGTAAAGGAGCATACGTTTGACCAAGATCAGAGCCAGCGCTTTTTCAGTTGAAACGATACCTTATATGACCGTGTAAAACTTGTATCGAATGTCATAATGTCACGACTCGGATGCTCTAAATATATATGGGTAAGATGGTCTCGCTCATGGTGGAACTAGGGCCAGAACTAAAAACGACTGACCTCGCTCATGTCTAAGCAGTATCGTACCTTGAAAAAGTATAAATATCAAAATTGCTTCTAATCGTTTCTGAATATGCCTAAGAATTCTAATGTATTATGCTTTCATAAGAGAGACCAGCACATCCATTTTATTTTTTTCAAATTCAAAATGTTCGACATTATTAAAAGAAATTTCACTTTTATTCTTTTAAAATGATGTCTTTGAATTACTAGATTATTAATTATTAGATAATATTCTTGGTTTTTCTTTAGGGTTGTGATAGGTCTTTATTACCAGCCCTTTGGCTTGCTATGGGTTTTGAACGAGGTGTAGCGATTGTTATCTATGCACCACCTAATCCAATTGAATTGCGCGAGTATCTTGATATCAAACAACGTTTTGAAAAACGTTTAAATAGGTCCATTCAAGTGCGTATCATCTATCAAGGTCGAGATATTCTTCCTCTCTATCAACAAGATCCAAAAGAATATACCCGTCTTTGTCAACAATGTCATTCTTTTCTAATACCGTTCACCGACGACTTTCATGTCCAAGAGTTCAAACGTCATTTTGACGTAATAACAGGTGATGCAACATGTTCATTGGTCTTTCCTTTTGAAACAATGGAAATGTATCGACAAGAACTAGCGAATTATACTAATGTTGTTCTGCCGGATATACCAACAATGGACAAAGCCAAACACAATTTTCTCTTACGTCAACATGGATTTAAAGATCTGCCTCGGTTACTTGTAAGTTTTTTTTCTACACATATAACCCATTTCTTCTTGACTAGAACGATGAAAAAAATTGTTTTTTTAATTAAAACGATTAGTGATAAGAGCATTTCTTATTCCGATTTTCTCATTCTTTATATTCGAAAGAAAAATTGAGCATTTTAATAGAATTGAGAATAAAGATCACCTCATATCGCGACTAAGTTTAGAAATGATTTCGTAAAAATCAATAAAGTGTCAAGCTTAGCTCGATAATGTTTTTCTGTATTTTATAGATGGTTTTTATAGATGGATCAGTGATCGATGAATATGACAAATATATTACAGCAATGACATGTCTATCACCTTCAGATACATTAAATATTCCAGAAAATGTGGCTCGATTCTCGCGATCAATAGTATTGGCTATTGATCGTTTACATTTTGAATATAAATACGAAAAAGTCTTTCTTAAATTGGACGCTAAAGGAGCCGGAGGTTGGTTGTGTGTTGCNGTAGAGAACTAGAAATTTGGGTTCAGAAAAGATGTTTTCTGGTAAATTTTAGTGGATAGTTATTCAAAGAGGATGCCAATAATGAAAAAAGGGTGCATAAAATTGCTAGACTTATTTCAGTAATGGAAGAATTTTGAGAGCTCTGAGTATGATCTTCGTAATCAGCACCTCTGAATCTACAAGCACATATTGTTTTAGTTCATGAGGAAAAAAAGTTTTTTTTCAGGATACCTGAGGGGGACCTCAGGCTCAAAAATAGGGAATGTGATTTTTCGAGGAGTAAAGTTGATAAAAGTGATCAGGAATGATTTTGCATTCGATGCAGAAGAAACGCTCACGCTCATGATCGCTCATATGAGCGTGAGCGCAGACTGCTCGCGCTCACGTGAGCGCTGATACCGCTCATGCTCATGTGAGCGCGGGCGGTACACCTCTAGTTATGAAATAACTTTTCATTATAAATGGCACGGTAATTTTTATATTTTCTTAAGCTGTTTCTTCTCGATTATGTTGAATTCTTTATAATGAATAATTCGAACTTGGATAGAAAACACACTCTGAAATCGTTTATAGCTAAAGCTCAAAATCGTAAGAGCTATCGCTGGTACTCATGAGAACTGCGGTATATCGGCGGCAGTGTGAAGCAACGTGCGACATGGGTGTTTACTGTTTTGGTTCTATAGTAGTTTATTCAATTAAACGAAATAGATCAAAGCTAATTTATCTACCTATTCCATCATTTGCTACATTGGATTAACCTTGGTACATCTAATACTGGAAATTAAGGGGGGGGGGGGGTGTACCCCCCCTATGCTATATATATTTTATTACCAGATTGTAGAGCAAGTAAAACTGTATATATCCTGAGATTTTTTCGGAAAACGGACTTACTTTGATGGAGTAACAGGTTTCACAAGGTATAGGCCTCTAGAGACCCTCTATCAGTATTGGATTTGGAAAAAAAAATTTTTCGAAAAATTTCATAGTTGATGACTTGGCAATTGATAGAGTAAGTCGAGTTGTATATACGCTGAAATTTTTTCGAGTGATTGCCTGATGAGTTCTAGAGAACACACGAAGTTTCCATAAGGGTGGATTTTCAATGTAAAAAAGTCAATTTTTGAAACCTTGCCTGCGATTTCAGGATTTTAACCCATTATAATTTTAAAAATGCAATTATAGAAAGATGCGCCATAAAATTTTGCATATACTGAGCGGATTAGAATTTTCATTTAGGGGTCATTTTCGAAAAAAAAAATTAATTTTCGAGCATGTCCTGAATTACAAAAAATGCTTGAGGTCGTTTAAGGCCCATTTTTTCAATTCAAGTTAAATATATGGTTTTCTGTTGTATACTATTCGATAGAGATTTAAATTAGCTACAAAACCATATATGAACTTACGAAAAAATATTATAACATAGTATACTTAAGTAAATGAATACTTCAGACAATAACAAAAATCTGCTTACACTAGTTGTTGTTAATGGGTAATTCCGTGGGGCTCCTATTACGAAATATCTCTGGTTGGTCTTCAAATAGTATCATTGGATACAACTTTTTGTGCGGATCATTTTGGCTACCAAAAAGTCAATCATTCAATACTATATAAGGGAGAAATCAGCGAAATACTGATACATGCATATTTTCTTGATTTTTCGACTTAAAATGTGGTCTTTTCCAGTATCTTAGACAGCAATCGTTTTAATGTTTTCTAAATCAAAATGTTAACTTTCAATTCAAAATCAGCATGAAAAACTGCATCGAATAAGCTATTGTTTTCTTTGTCCGTTCATCTTGCCTAAAGTCTCTTGGAACATCCATCTATTCCTTGTTTATCCTGCCAAAATATTAATTTATATTCAAAAACAAGTTTTGTCCTAGTGTGGAGTTGGATTACCAACGAATGTGAACCTAATATTAGTATTCTTAGAATCAGCAATCATTGTCAATTAGTTTTTACTAGTTTATGTGCCACTTTATCAGAACTAATGTGATGATACGTAAGGTGCCTCTGACGAATCGAAAAAAATTTTGCTCCAATTTTACTAGAAGTACTTCTTGTTCGATAAAGCTATGTGTACTGATTACAAATATAGCATTTTCGTAAATTATTAGTCGAATAATAAGAAACATTTAAAGCACTTTCTGGGACCCCCTGAAAAAATGGTTTTTGATCTGGAAGTCAGCCAAAGTTTCATCAGAATCTGAAGAAAAGAGACTCATTCGACGCAGAATTTTTATCTCTATCTGGATATATAAAAACATCCAATCTAATAATATATATTTCAATCGATAAATGGTCAATACCACCCCGAATTGGAGCATATTGATACACATAATGAGTTTCCAAGCTTTCGAAGGTTTAGTTTATGAGGGTGTATTAGCGAGATTCTTCCACTGAACATACAAATCAATCTCCTCTCTCTGATGGCATCATTTTCAGATTGAAATTCAACCTCTACAAAAGCACTTTTACTATAATCATTTTGCTTATACGCAATTTTACGCTTTTTTGACTAGTCTTCGACGGTTTTCGGGTACAAGGAACTTGGTTTGACTTGTAAAAACTGCCATATTTAGAATCAGCAC